>JZLH01S0140594.1:13811-24010 GCA_001188425.1 Eucidaris tribuloides
GAAGATGCATAAACTGGGCTGTATAGGGTTATGAACTGTCACAGGAATAAATGTATTAAGCACATAAACTGCACCAAATTAAAATGAATTACAAAAGAAACACTGTGCTTATCAACTTAAGTTGTACTTGTAAAAGTAGTAGTTTTTTATCAACGATTAAGTCAACAATGTGTGCTTATTATATTAAAGATGACACTGCAAAAAATAAATTACACTTCTGTATCTTCAGGTAACTCACACCACAGCTGTATGTGTGACTGGGATATTACTGGTTGGAAATTATGCCATAATGCATGACAATTGACAGACCATTATTAAATTTTGTCAAACTGATACTCGGCTCAGAAACTAAGCATAACTTTTACAAAGACATGATGAAAAAGGGTGAAAAGAAATATCTTGCAAGTCCTGAATGTCAGATGAAACCATCTTACTCTTCATCACTGTCTGAGTCGGAACTGGAGTCGTCTGAGCTGGAGTCGTCAGATGAGCTGGAACTTGAAGATTCCTTTCTCTGCTTCTGTTGTTTCTTGGACTGTTTTGGCTTGTTGGCTTTGTAGATCTCCATGGCCCGCAAGTATTTGTCCTTTTCTTGGGCGGCTAAATGGTCATATCTTTCCTTTTCGGCTGGAGTCACAGTCTTCCACATAGCGGCAAGCTGCTGAGCGATCTTTCCAACAGACCAGTCGGGATGCTCCCGCTTGATGGCGCCACGCTCGTCGCGGCTGAAGAGGAAGAAAGCCGACAGATTTCTCTTGGGTGCATCGGGGTCCTTCCTTCTACGTCCCTTTCCCTTTTTCTTCTCGCCTTTTGGAGGTTGATAATGTGCCATCTCACGGTCATAGCGGATCTTATCCTGGGCAGACTTTTCGTTGTAGACCTTCTTTTCATGTTCGCCCATATGCCTCCATTTGTCTGCACACTCTTTGGAGAACTGGGTAAAAACAACTTGCTCATTTGGATGTAAAGAGCTCCGCGCAGTCTGAACGAAGTAGGCATACGCAGACATACGACCACGCGGCTTGTTGCTGTCCTTTCTCTTACCCATTTTGAGTTTCAAGTTCTTCTCTGCAGTTTCCGGTGAAAAAGTTGAAATGTAGTTAGTTATCACGAGTATCACCAGCCTTGAATGTTGCTGACTTAAATGAATGCGTATGCAATCACGAATAAGTCAATGTGGCTGCAGTAAGTTTCTAATACACGTTGTATGCAGTATACAAGGCAGACACACACAATGCATATGGCGGCAATGCAAGACAGCGCGTCAGCGTGGCCACGCTATAAATAAAGCACCCACAATGCAAATGCACGTGAAATCACGGTCCATTATCCCTCTGCATAGGCCAGCTGCCGCAATTTACGGTATCGTTGCAAACGCAAATCTAAAATCTGAAATGTTGTTTCAACATTTAAATGGGGCCGAGGAGTGACTGCAGTCACTGCATGTTCTAAATGTTGCATTCAAACCTTTAACCAGCTGTAGGCTATTAATGTTGAATACAGCTGGTTAAAAATTTTAATGCAACATTTAGAAAGTGTGGTTACCCTTTACTCCTCAGACCTTTTCAGTTTTTACAGTGCACCAGGGTTGGGGGAAACAATCACGGTAATGGTAACCTAAAATCCCTTTTTAAAAGCGCCTTAAATGCTATAATGTAAAATTTGGGGGTGTTCAACACTGAGATTTTTCATTAATATAAATAAAAAAAAAAACTACAAACATTCAGAATCTATTATTGCAGGGTTATGACTTTGGGGCATAAAGCTTTCAAATAACAAAAAACTCCCCAAACTAAACTTGGGCTTTAAATGTTGAAAACAACATTTCAGATTTTAGATTTGCGTTTGCAACGATACGCGTAATTGCGCAGCTGGCCTATAGCAGAGAGGATAATGGAACCGTGATTTCATCGTGCATAGTTAGCATTGTGGGTGCTTTTATTTATAGCGTGGCCACGCCTGACGCGCATCGTCTTGCAGTTGCGCGCCATATGGCATTTGTGTTTCTGCCTATGTTTATACTGCAAATCAACGTGTATTAGAAACTTACTGCAGCCACGCATTGAACTTATTCGTGATTTGCATTACGCATTCATATTAAGTCAGCAACATTCAAGGCTGGTGATACTCGTGATATACAACTACATTTCAGCTTTTTCACCGGAAACTGCAGAGGAAGAACTTTGAACCAAAAGGGTAGAGACAGGAGACCAGCAACAAGCCGATTCGTGGCTCAGTATGTCTGGTATGCCTCACTTTATCGTCAGCACTTGCGCGACAATCTTCCATCAATCCAAATAGAGCAAGTTGTTTTTAACCCAGTTCTCCGAAGAGTGGTGCAGGACAAATTGGAGGCATAATGGAGTCGAACATGAAAAAGAAGGTCTACAACGAAAAGAAATCTGGCCAAGGAAATAAGATCCGCTATGACCGTGAGATGCGAACATTAATCCAAAAACCCCTCAAAAGGCGAGAAGAATAAAGGGAAAGGGACGTTAGAAGGAAGGACCGCCGGCAAACCAAGAGAAATCTGTCGCTTTCTCTCTCTTCCCGCGACGGAGCCGTGGGGCCATCAAGCGGGAGGCATCCCCGACTGAGTCTGTTGGAAAGATCGCTCAGCAGCCTTGGCCGCTATGTGGAAGACGTGCTCCAGGCCGAAAGGAAAAGATATGACCAATTAGCCGCCAAGAAAAGGAGCAAAACTTGCGCAGGAAGATACTACAAAGCGCAAACAAGCCAAAACGTCCAAGAACAACAGAAGGCAGAAAGGAATCTTCAAGTTCCAGCTCATCTGACGACATACAGCTCAGACCGACTCCAGTTCCGACGTCAGACAAGTGCAATGAAGAGAAAGATGGTTTTCATCTGACATTCAGGACTTATGCAAGATATTTTCTTTTCACCCTATTTCATCAATGTCATTATGATAAAAAGTCATGCTTAGTTTCTGAGCCGAGTATCAGCTTTGAACAAATTAATAATGGTCTGTCAATTGTCAAGCATATGGCATAATTTCAACCAGTAATATTCCAGTCCCACACATACAGCTGTTGGTGTGAGTTACCGAAGATACAGAAGTGTAATTTATTTTTTTGCAGTGTCATCTGTAATATTAATAGCACACATTGTTTGACTTTAATCGTTGAATAAAAACTACTACTTTACAGTACAACTAAGTTGATAGTACAGTGTTTTCTTTTGTAATTATTTTAATTTGGTGCAGTTTATGTGCTTAATACATATTTATTCCTGTGACAGTTCATAAACCCTAAACAAGCCCAGTTTGTAGCATCTTTCTAATGGTCTCCCAAATGCATGTTAATGGTTTATTTTATTTTGTGGTTAATGTGATGGAAAAGAATCTATTACGACAACCAAGTCCACATATAGACACAGTAGGGTTAACATAAGTTTGTAAATTGAACACAGTCTGCCTAGCAACAGGCAAATCGAACATGTGAAGATACAGAGTACGATAAAAGTTGATGTTGGTTATGAAAATCAAAGTTGAATGTTGTATTGAAATAAAAAGTTGAATGTCTGTATGAATCTCTGATTGCTAACTCTTGTTCAATATGAGGTAGACCTCCATGTTACAATATAACAATGTTTTTTAGTACCAATAACAACTCCATCTTCATGTATTTTTTCCCAATGCATAAAAGTTTCAAAAAGAAATTGTTCAAAAGCATCATACCCATACTAGCAAAGACGATTACAGTTATGGCGAGTCCTGAGTTCATGTTACTCGTAATTCCATTGCTCTTGTACAAAAGTTAAAAATTATGGTTCATGCAGTCTGGAGCGACCTAAGATGTTTTTTTTGCATATCAGAGAAAAAAAAGCTTTGAAATGTTCCAAGTTCAGAAGTTGTTAAAAACCTTATGGGCATTTTGAATGTAAATAATGTACATGTGAACTGCATAATTGGGAGGGGTGGGGTAAGTATCATTTGTGTGTCAGACTCTTTCAGAGTGGTGGTAACACCAGTACAGTCAGATTTGAATTGTATATAAACCTTTGAAATATCATTCATGCTGTTGGCCTAATTAAGTTGACATTGTCAAACATTTATTGTATTGTTAATCATTGCAAGTGAGTGGTGTTTACACACATTTCACCAAAATGACTTTTTTGTTTAGTACCAATGTAGTTACCTAACATCTTTGTAGAATAAGCACATTTAAATATATATTTTTTCTCTCAAATGTAGAATTTTACGTGGCTGATTATGTTTTTAAGTACATTATTGTATCAACAGTTAATCCCTATCATGGAATTGAAATGCCATAAAGGCATGGTTAAAATATAAACAACACAATATCCAGCTTTATTTGTGTAAGCTAGTTTGGTAATTTGTAATGATTTTCAGTAGAACAGTATCAGTCAAGACACAACCTTTGAATACGGGGTAATTGTGGAAAGGAACACAGACTACAGACTGTCAGACATTAATTCGACATCAATACAGAGAAGCATCCCAGTTGTCAATCAGCAAGCATCTGAGTTACTATCCTTTGTTAAGTTCAAGCATCATCAGAATAAAAAAACTCCATTGTTTTTTCATCGTATACTGGCTGCATCGCGTATGATTGTGTGTGTTTGTACAGATGTCTAATTGTTAATGCAGAGATGCCAGATGAATATATTGTTCTAACAGAAGCTAATGAAGTGGGAATGGACTACCTTAGGTTGCTCCCATGTATTAGCAGTTGAATGTATCTTCACAGAGAACACACTGATTACAACATAACGTAAATGTACATCTTTAAGCCGACAGTAAGAAAGTTTCAAACTTTAATCATTTAACAATATAATACAGTACGGAAAATGATAATGCAGAATTGGTTATGTGTACAGACAACACTTGTCTTGACTGTACTTAAATGAAACAGATCTACAATACATGTAACTAGTATTTGTGCCTCACACAGATTTGTGAATGCGTTTTGGGAATGAAGTAAATAATTTAATGACACTATTCAAATTTGTTATTTTGCCTAGTAATTAACTGATTATTGCATAATTTGTGACTGTGAGTTGATTTGGCAGAAAGATCCAAAAGTGTTTTACAGCTGATATAGAACTAGAGTCATTTGTAATCCTACATAATGTTACAGTTTGTACATTATCTGATATGTTTATCTAAGTGTCATTTATCACCAGCAGTTAATTTGGACTCGTATTGCTGCTGTTGTACATGGTAGTATTCATTATGTAGCAAAACAAAGCTTTAAATTCTTGGCATACTGAATGCATTCAGGCATGATGGCATAGTGTTTTGCAAAAGTAGTGCTGTGTTATAATCCAGTGTCTATCAGACCACACTTTTACTTTTTGTCCTATGCACTGCTTATTTGTATGGTATTGGATTGTAAGATAGTTTTATTTCTTTTGTTTAATAGTGTTCAAGTCATGGATAGTTGAAAATGTTTCTCACTGTTACAATCCAAGAGCCAATGGTTAAGCAAGTTCATTCTTGTGGTTTCAAGAAAGTAAAATCCATGTCATTTTAAAGAACATAGCTTATGTGAATTATTGCAATCATTAAGTTTGTTATGTTTGTTGAATTTTATTGTTGTAAATGTAAATAATTTTTCAGGATTCTGAGCAGAAGTTGTTCTGACAAGGAGGAGTATATCCTCTAGTTTAAACTATTTAAAACTTTAATTGTCATCTTGAAACTCGGGTGAGTGCTGATTTGGGGGGGGGGGGTGTGGTCGATAGGTTAATCCAAGGTAACTTAGGCACCAGAATGCACCTGAGCGATTTTTTTTTTTTATATACGATTTTTTTCCTCCATATGATTTTATTGAATTCACAGATCATGTATATACATGAACAATTAATGATTAAAAATTTACCAAAAAAAATAAACAGGTGAAAAAAAAAATCTATCGAAATTATGTTATCACTGTGTTAGATGTAAATTCAAAACTGTTGTGTGGTGTGTGTGTGTGGTGTGTGTGTGTTGTGTTGTGTGTGTGGTGTGTGTGTGTGTGTGTGTGTGTGTGTGGTTGTGTGTTGTGTGTGTGTGTGTGTGTGTGTATGGTGTGTGTGTGTGATGGTGTGATGGTGTGATGCGTGTGTGTGTATTTGTGTGTTAATTTGTAATCTGCCAGTATACCCCCCCCCAAAAAAAAAAAAAAATATATATATATAATAAATAATTTAAAAAAAAATGTTGTTTCAAATTTAAAACTTACATCAAACATATGGGCCATGATACATGTAAAGCCCGAGTAAAGTTTTGGTTGAAAAATGTTTTAATCCAATCTTATGAAAGTACTCATTGTAACACCGACATAAAAAACAAAAACATTAAGGCCAAGCACAAAACTGTTCATACTGACATATTTTTTTAAAAAAAATCTTCAGATCGTGTTACAAAATCATTTACCCTGAGTTTCTGAAACAAAATGTGACAGTTTCAGAGGCAAGCAAGTTTATCAGGACATGACAGATCAGGTGAATCTATAAACACACGCACACAATAGACAAAATACATTTTTTTCTCCCAATCAAAAGAAGCATGAAGAACTGAGACATTACTTTTGGTTAAATAAAAATTACCGGGGGAATCCTGCCGTTTATCATGGTAATCTACAAGTTGACCTCGGGTCGGGATCTGGTTTAGTCGCGATCACCGAGCGGAATGCATTTCTGGCAACGTTTGACCTCATATCGTGATTGCATTTTCATCCGGCGGAGGACAACTTATATTCTATAAAAAATTTACTTACAATGGACTTACGCGATTTCAAAAATGGCTGGGAATATCATGGAGAGAAAATCAGACTCATGAATTTAGTCTATATGGTCTTAGACTATACGAAAACGCAATGTTTGAAGATTGTTGGGATTGAATACTTAAAGATAAAACGTTTGTTATACATGATGAAGTGGGCTGGTTGAAACATGAAGTAGGGAAAGTAAGGCCTACAACCGATACACAATGGAACAGTATGGTCGACCGGAAATCCCCTCCGTAAATGCGGCTCAACAAAAATATTGTGTCACTTTCAGCTTTTCGGAATTTCGAAATTAGGCCGCGCTTTTTAATGTACAGATCTCTGTAACTTCATATTTTCGCAGTATCCTTTTGACTTCCATACAATGAATAAATCATTGTTTCCTAACTTTAAATTGACGTGTTATGTTTCTAAATATAGATTGTTAGTAGATATTTTTTTTATATATTGGTAGTACTCCACAAGCCAAGCCCGAGCCTGGAAGGTACGTGAATCGATTTGTTTCAGCATTCACAGAGTTTCGCAGTAAAATGAATTGGGTTTATCAATAAGATTCAACTTAATAATGCGAGTTTTTTGGGAAGTTCGGGCAAAAATGTTATATCACACAGCAATAATTATTCTATAGCTAAGAAATGTGTTGGCCTCCAAATTTACTTGACTTAGTTTATTATTGGTAAATGCAGTCCCCTGTACAGTTTAATGCTGGCTGTGTCAACTTTCATAGTACGTGCTAGTTATTTAGTAAAGTCTTTTATTAAAGTCCTAATCCCAATGCGTTTGTTGAGCTTGCGACTTGCTAACAAACACAGCACCCACGACAGAGCGCTAAAATTCAGCAGTTCCCGCCATCTGCCTGGTGATCCACCGGAAGGATCGATCCGCGCTTTTTGTAAGGCGCTCGAATGGAAATTGCCAATGAATAGACTTGCATCGCGTCCCTTAGCAAACGCCGGTCAAAGCGCCATAACTCGTGTTTTAAAACAGCAACGGAGACTCTTCAGCATCAACAATAGCACACAGCTGGGTTTATTTATACCATGGAGGTACGTAGAGTCCATTAGAGCAGATCCGGGCGGGGGGGGGGGGTGTGGGGGGGGGGTGAGGTACATACCCCGAGCAAACAAAGGGATAAAACATAAAGACAGCAAGAAGCAAGTATGACGTAGAACAGAACAGGGCAATGACAACAACAACAAAAAGAGGAGTAGAAAATAATGTTGTTCTCGCCATCGAGTAAGAAAATAATAGGCCTATTCTCCGCACAAAGACGGCTAAAGAACAACAAAGGTCAAAGGCACAGTGCCTACAGAATATTCTGAATGTATCAGCCCAGCATCTCCATCCAGTCGTCCCCCTGGGGGGGTAAAAAAAAATTCAGACTGGCTTCTGCACCACATTCATTTTCCCGACACTCTAACAACCTTTCTTTCCATGGACCCCTGGCACCGCACAACGTGTAGACGAGTCGACTCGGCTCGACATAAAAATGAACTGGTTAAATTATTTCTGGGGAAGATCATGTAACGTTTGCGGCGATTTTGCCAATCACAGCCTTGTTTGACCATCTGTTATATGGATCCTTTATATTCATTGCCTTTATTTCTTGATGGCTCTTTTATTATCAAATCAGTTTGTGAATTAATAATTATCTTTGGCTAGCCGCTCTTGCTGCAATTTTTTGCGCTCGGAATGGAAATTCTGCCGCATTGGCTCGTCTACCTCCATGATCTCTTTTAATCTAAACAGTGTGTAAGTCAAGAAGCCCAGGCCATCCCAAGACTAAGACGAAGACCAAGACAGACACCCCGAGACAGATCAAAGACCAACGAAAAAGAGGTCCCGAGAACCAAAAGACCAGAAAGTCCCGAGAAGCCAAGACCAGCACTTTCGAGACCAGACGCAAGACGCAAGACCAGCGTTTCAAATTGGGAACAACAATTGTGCAGTTTTGAGGAATACACAACTATGTTAACTGCAGCAATTAACTGCCTACTTTGCTACACAATTGCAATCCAAGTCGTTAACAGGATTTTTTAAAAAATTAATTAAAATTAAACAGTTATGAGAAACATTAAAAATCAATTTTCCAATTTGTTTCATTTATCACTTTGACTTACATGTAAAATGCCCCCAAAGGTTTTAACCGCAAATAGCCTAATGACTAAAACGACTCAAAAATAAATGAATAGCTAAACAAATTGCCGCCAATGACTTGAGGAAACAATTTTTAAAAGAATACTTTTCCCATGAGCCACAAATTTGCCTGAGCTAACTTGAAATACATATCAAATAAGCAATAAGTGTTTTAATGAATCCTTTTATTTCTTCAATTCATTAATGTTTTCTTCATTCATTCTTGATTTTCATTTATTTATTTCTTAGCATTTGCTACATGTAATGTCTTCTTTCCATTTTTCCTGACTTTTTTCCATTTCATCCTTTTCTTTTTTCCTGTTTTTTGTTCCCTTTCTATTTTGTATTCCTTTCAATGCAGTTTTTTTTATTTCCTGCGCCTCTTTACCAAATATCTTTCCCTTTCCCTTCTTTTCCTTTATTCATCTTCCCTTTTTTCTCTCTTCCTTTGCTTAATGTTTTCTAATCTCTATCTTTCTTTCTCTTTTTCTGCTTCTGTCCCTTTTTCCAATTAAATTCCATTTTTCTTTCCTTTCTATCTTCCTTCCCATATTTTCATCCATTCTATGTCTTTCTATTTCATTAATGTTCCTCTTTCTTCCCTTTCTTACTTTGGCTTCCTTTCATTCATTCTCTTTTCTTTTTCTTCTTTTAATTCCTTTTTATTGCCGGATATTTCAATTTCCCTTTTTTTTTTCTTTCCATTCTAAGCCTTTCCCTTTCTTTAGCTTTTTTATTAGTTTTTTGGTTCCATTCTTTACCTCTTTTGTATATTCTTTACTCATCTCTTTAATTTTCTATTTGTTGTTTTCAAAGTCTTCCTTTCTTTATTATTTCGTATATTTTTTTCTTTCTTTTGGTTTTGGACTCTATATTCTTCTCAATCTTCTCGTTTTTTCTTTCCGTCTTTCTTTATAATTACTTTCTCTTTCCGTTTACTTTTTTATGTTTTAAATGTTTAATTCGCATAACTCTTCTTTGTTTTCTACCAGTCACCTCCAAATGTTCAATTTAATTATAAGAAGAACCCATACCGAAAATAATTGCCATCAGAGAACCCACCTAATTGCCGGTCTGTGTAACACAATGTGTCCTATAAAAAAATGTGGCAAGTGAACCACGCGCCCTCTTTGGCAAAACTCCTGGGACCATGAATCTTAACGTCAACGTCAAAGTGGCATAGTCTTAGCAGCTTTCAATACCGTTAGTTTTGTTTTAATTTGCTTTTGTCTTAATCTGAAGATATGTAATTTTAAAGATGGAATGGGTAAAATCGCATTGTGCCAGCTTTTACTGAGTGTACGCCGAGTA
>JZLH01S0140597.1:4043-15491 GCA_001188425.1 Eucidaris tribuloides
TTGACAGGTATGCCACAGAAAAATCAACACACCCCCCCCCCCTTTTAGCAAAAGGGTGTGTCTGGCCCCATGAGATACCAAAGGAAAACAGGTTAAACCAGTGAGGTTATCGTTATGTTTCAAGCAAATTTGTTTTGTTAAAAACATATTCAATAAATTTTCATTCCAGTTGGTTCCATACGTAGTAAAGTTCTGTCTTTGTGTTTAAATGTATGTTAGTAAGTTATCATGGAGCTGTTTCGTGTTTATACGTGACTGTTTGTAGGTCTGAATAAAAGCATGTGACACAACTTGACTAGAAATAGTGATAACAAAGATGTGTCAATAGAAAATCGGCATGTCTATATTATTGACATTTTGAGTTAAAAGAATGGATACCAAAGTTCGGTCATTTTGTACACGACATTTAGCCACTGAAAATGTTTACTAAGTGATAGCAAGGGTGTGTTACTCGCCAAACAGTGTTTTTACAGTGTAGGTGTAGGTGTGCTTTTAAATGTCTGACTATGAGAAAACCATTAAAATCATATTAAGATACATATTTACCCGTAAGATCTCAACACTTCTTTTCACATTTAATCGGAGACGAAGTTAAATGAAATTCAGACGACGCTGGGACATTATTTTTTGCGCTCGACCGCTCAGTGACTGTGACCGACGAAATGAAATTGTAATTTACGAAACCGTGTGGGAAAACAGATCGGAAATGTTGTTAAACTGATTGACAAAAGACGAATCTAAAATGACAATTTGTATTGTTGAATGAAAACAGATTAAAAATCAATGGGAAACATATTTTACAGTAGAAGTAGTAGTAGTAGTAGTAGTAGTAGTAGTAGTAGTAACAGTATAGTAGAAATATGGTATAAATGGGTACCCGGTAGCATAAGAATGTTTATGTTGAATGATTAGCATGTGCGCGCCTGTAAAATGGCGACTGGCTGGAATGCTCCTCGGGGAGTGAAGAGTGAGCACTGCAAGTGCTGGATTGAATTAATGTATCCAGTGACCAGGGTAATAATAATGTGTAAGCGCTATGATACTTTGTGGATAGCGCACTATAAGAACAAATTATTATTACTAGTAGTAGTAGTAGTAGTAGTAGTAGTAGTAGTAGTAGAAGAAGAAGAAGTAGTAGTAGTAGTAGTAGTAGTAGTAGTAGTAGTAGTAGTAGTATCATTATTTTCTTTATTACGATTATTGTTATTAACACTATTAATGTTATCACTATTTTCTAGTGTTGTTGCTATCATTGTTATTGTTATGATATTTTTATCATAATCATTGTCAATGACTATTGTTATTCCATTCATTCGGCCAGTGATATAAACCAAATTAGGCCATGGTATATAACAGTAGCTGCGAAGTATTCACACACACACACACACACACACACACACACACACACACACACACACACACACACACACACACACACACACACACACACACACACACACACACACACACACACACACACACACACACACACACACACTACGAACAGAAAGAAAATCAAGAAAATACAAAAATATAGGTAAGCCTAATAAGCCAGGGCTCACAAAACACTGCAAAAGTGACATTCCAGAAACGCTTCAAATCACACCATGTACATGTACTTCACATAGGAAAATAAATAGCTGTTTTGCCACTAAAATTGCGCAATCACAGATATCCACTGCCATAGACATTATTTGATTGCCCAATATTCAGACTATGACCTTCCAAAGTCATGTTCAGTCATACGCCATTAAATCAATAACAAACCAAAATACTTCGGGGAACTTTCGCGTGGAAATCCCCATACGTGGCATTGTGTACATAGTAGACGTCAGTTGACCTCTGTCATGACTCGTAAATCATTTAATAAACTGCTCTCAACTTCTTCCCTGAAATGAACAGAGTAAAGTGCACGCAGGGGCGGATCCAACAAAGAAAATTGTAGAGAGGGGGTAAACTGAGTTTTGTTTAAAATCAGTATTCATTATCATAATCACCACTCATGCCTCATGTTGTAACCTAGTCTGACTGCCAGACCATTATTCTGGAATCAACAGCCAAACGGATGGCCCCTGCTTCGCAGGGGAGGTCTGAAATTCAGACTAGTTGTAACCTAGTCTGAATTCCAGACTCTGCCATGGGGAAATTTATTTTACTGGTCCATTCAGTACGTCTGGCATCCAGACTAGTTGTAACCTATGTTACAGAAATCAACCATAATAGAATTGTTGCATTTTTAGTCTATTGACTCCAGACCCCAAGCCAGGATTGTATTTCAGGGGGGGGGGGGTACCCCACTCTTCCTATTACGGATACGGAGGAATAAAGTGTAATTTGTACCTCAACTACGCTGGGATTTAATTAAATGTTGGAGGAAAACCAAAAAAACATAGGCCTTATCATGTTACACATTGTGGTGAAAAAAAAACGGATGAATATCCATATCTTTCCCTATTTACCAAGAAACGTTACCTATACTGTAACATCGATTTTATTGCAACGAGGATAAATGTGTGCGCGAGAGCGAACACCAGCGTGCATACGTGTGTGTGTGTGTGTGTGTGTGTGTGTGTGTGTGTGTGTGTGTGTGTGTGTGTGTGTGTGTGTGTGTGTGTGTGTGTGTGTGTGTGTGTGTGTGTGTGTGTGTGTGTGTGTGTGTGTGTGTGTGTGTGTGTGTGTGTGTGTGTGTGTGTGTGTAAAAAAAAAAAAAAAAAAGTGTGTGTGTGTGTGTGTGTGTGTGTGTGTGTGTGTGTGTGTGTGTAGTGTGTGTGTGGTCGGGGGGGGGCGGTGGTGTGTGTTCGCTTTGCCTGCGACTTCATGAAGACTTTGCAGTCTACAAGAAAACGTACTTGGCGACTTCAAATGAGCTCATGAATCAACTAATTGTTTACTTTTGTTTGCCGTGACTGATCAGTCACTGGAATCGCAGCGACGTCTTCGCCAGTGAGATTCATAATGGCCTATCTGGTATGATGGCCCAGCGAATACTGGAATTATAGAGCCGCGTCTGCACTTTCCTTGCGCGTGTTAATTCTGTGACACTAGTCATGATTGCATTGTATGATCGAAATACGCATGATACAACATAAAATATGAATGCACCGATTGTTACCTAGCTCAGTGGTTAGAGAGCTTTCAATTTAATGTTAATTTAAAGGTCCGTGGTTCGAGTCTTACTGGAACTAAATATTTAATCCTCAGCTTCGTCTCTTTTTGGTCTACTTTTTAATAGATCGGGGATGAGGTTTATTCCGCGTGAGGTGAAACTAAAAAAATTCATCTTGTCCCTAAATATGCGACCCATTTAGTGAATCTTCAAGACGCCTGTACTACTCCCCAGTCTGTGCCACACAAGAGAAAATCATATCCCAGTATACCAATGGACCGCCTCGTCGTTATTCCCGGCCCGGCGGCTCGAACTCATTTTAAACGAGCGACAGATACATTCCTGTCTATTAACTAGTATAGGTCTAGAGGTCAGATAAATATGGCTACATTTTCATGCGCAGCCAATTCGATCCTGTACATTGTGATTAGTGAGCTAATATGTACCAAGGAGGTGTTGTGAAGTGCGTCAGACAATTAGGATCGAGTGAATGAAACAATTGTGGTTTACACGTTCTGAAGTAGGCCTAATAAACAGTGGTTTACTGAGGAAAATAAATAATGGCTGCAGAACTAATTAAGGAGGCCATTGTTGAACATTTGGAATGTCCAATATGCAGGGGACAAATGCAGAAAGCCAAGTTTTTAAGCTGTATGCATTCTTTCTGTGAAGAGTGTCTGAGCTCAAAGATCAAATACGATGCCAGGCGTGATTCCTTCAATTCCATCGATTCGGAGGATGATGTTCGGGTTATCGGCTGTCCCGTGTGTCGTGCAGAAACACCTGTTCCGACTAACGGGGCATCTGGACTGTCACCAAATCTGCTGGCAAATCAAATCACAGAAACACTTGAAAACTTCGAGGAAAATACAGCGGAAACTACTGCTCCTGCCAAAGATATGTGTGAAAAACATGGAGACGTCAGAAAGAAATTCTACTGCGAGAAATGTAAGGAGATTATCTGCAGTGAATGCGTTATTTACGAAGAGCACGGTAAGCACACCCACCATGTTAAAAATATTGAAGACCTTGCGATGAAACGAAGTGGGGAAATGAAGGCACTTTTGGAACAGAGTGCGATATGGCTAGAGGAACACGAATCGTACGTGTCATGCGTCGAAAATAAAATGATGGAAGGAAATGGGGCCTTTGATGATCTTTGAGAAAGTCAAAGAAACATTTCAAGAGGTGACAGAAGCAATGGTAAATGGATTAAATGAAGCAAAGGATGGAATCCTACAAGATATCCGCAACAGAAAAACATCTTTTAACAAAGTTATGGACAATTTCTTACAGGCGGATCGAGGAGCAATTTCCCAAGTGTCTAACGCATCCGACCTCGCTGTTGACATCATCGAAAAAGGCGACCCACGAGAGATGATAGTCCTGTTCGAAGACTGGGCAAAAGCGATCACGGAAACTATGTGCTGTACAGTGCCATCGACTGATGACGCCAGTCGTGAGCTTAGCATTGCCAAGTCAACGAATTTCAAGAAGATACCCACCTATGATGTGCCTGCCGTTGGTTTCCTCAAGCCAATATTAGGTGCCACTGAAGAAAGAGGTTAGTAAGTTTTCTCATTGTCGTCTTTAGTCATGTGTTTCTTGGACCAGTTTATTGATATTCTTCCTGTTTTTCTTCTTCGTCTTCGTCTTCTCACTATTTCTCTGACCTTTCTTCTCCTTCATCTTTCTTATTTGTACTTTTCTGCTGCTTCTGGAGAAACATTCCTTTTTCTTTTTGTTGTTTCTCACCATCATCCTCATTTCCGTCGTCGTCGTATTCTGCTTCTCCTCCTCTTTCTTTCTCCTCCTCCTCCTCTTGTTGTTCTTCTTCTTCTTCTTCTTCTTCTTCTTCTTCTTCTTCTTCTTCTTCTTCTTTTCTTCTTCTCTTGTTCTTCCTGCTATCACTATCGTATTAGCTACGGTAGAAGGGGCATAATTTCTTCTATCAGTGAACAAAGCGAGACTGGGGCAGATTATGCTAAACTTATCAATCTAAACATTTTTCCAGGTTGGATTTGTTTTGAAATTTCTTCTACTTTTATTCTGAAAGAGAAAAGTCATTGGATGAGTTTACCAGATCATAACCGGTAAGCGATAAAGATGCCCACGACCCAAACATCCACACTTGTTTGTTTACACAAATTGAAACAAGGTCTTTCCCCCATTCTGTCTTTATTCCTTTATGTTACTTATTTTTTTTTAAGTTGTATCAATTATCAAGTTGAACTATATATTAATGTTAATGGAATACTGCATGTTTTGTTGCTTGACTGTCATTCAGTCGCTCTGGCCCACTGGCTTCAGATGTAAGATCGTGTCCTCTTCAAATTATTTTTGGCGGGCCTTCAAGGTCATTCACAACCTTCCTTTCCTCATGATCTGTCCTCCCTCCGTTTCACTTCACCATCCTCTTCAACGTCTTCATTCTTCTTCTACTGCTCATCTCCATTTGTCTTCTGGACCGCGAATTATGACAAAAGAAATGCGATCGTGTTTTCTCTGTTCTTGTCCCTGTAGTTTAAAACCAGCTTCTTTTTACTGGACACACTTACATTACTACTTAAAACTCAACTTTTCTAGTAAATCCCCTGATCTAACAGCACTTGGAAGCTACAGTATTAGGCGCTATACAAATGTGCATACTGTTATTCCTCTATGTTTATATTAAAGTGATAGGCTAACATTGTGGGGCTTCAATTAAAAGAATAATATTGTCAAACTTTGATATCTGAGCTACATAGTAGTGTTCAAATGGACAAATTAGCACCCTAGAATACAAAAGTTTGGAAAGTTATGCTGCCAATGGCAATGAATGCGTAAATAAAAAAATTGTACTCCGGTGGATGATAAAATGGCCTAGATCTGCACACAGTCTATGAGAGGAAATGGGCAGGTGAAACCGGTCAATTTGAATGCTTAAGTAGATTTTCACTTTTTAAAAGCACTAAATCATCATTTTGAAATACAATTTTTACAGGACTTCATTTTAGACCGTATCAAAGACACTTTGAGCGTGGAGGATTATGTAGCTCACATTTTTTTAACTGTGGCAAATGTTAATAACAGACCCATAATGCTAATAATCTGTGGGGTTTTGTGGGTAGCATCATCAGATCAGACATTATCATTGTTCTCAATGCAATACCTCGAACAACGACAAATAAAGGCGTTTTCTCTGTTCTTGCACCTGTACTTTAAAACCACACTCACAAAGAAAAAGTGAGTCACGCTGACTCACTTTGATGAGTCACTGGTTTGACCGTAAAACGAAACACTTGATGAATCAAGTGAGTCACAACGACTCACTTGAAGTGAGTCACCACGACTCACTTGAAGTGAGTCTTCATGAATCAATTCTCGATTCAAGTGAGTCGTGGTGACTCACTTGATCCGTCAAGTGTTTCGTTATACGGACAAACCAGTGACTCATCAAAGGTGAGTCAGCGTGTCTCACTTTTTGGAAAGATTTCATTTGGGCACCCCCTTCAAATCGCAAAAATAAAATAGTTTCGTGTTTTTTCTTTATGCCTGACACTAACATCAACCCTAACCTAACTCTAACCCTAACCCTACACTAACCCTAATTCACACTTCGCCTATTTTCACTTATACGTGTTTTTTCACGGGGTCGAGATCGGTTTCGAACCCGCACCTACTGATATGACTTACCTGCGCTCTATGCCATTGCGCCACGAGAGAACGCTGACAGAATTGGCTTTCACAATACATTTATCCAAGATATAGATTTATAGACTATCATAGTTTCACCGTTGTGGCGCCATTTAAAAATCGGCGACTCTCAGACTCAACTGAAATGTAACTGAAATGCATACATTATACAGTGTGTATCAAAAAAGGTAATCCATATTTAGAGCTAAAATATTGCCAAATATTTGTATTACAGTGTATTACAGAGATTTATAAGTATAATATCCAAAAAGAGCAACTTTTCGTCTTTCGAATGATACCTCACTTGCATCACTGGTGTCATGCATTACCGACTACATTTTTCTTCAAGAGGACAATGTCAATTCACACCTTTTCCAAGTTTTGGCATAACTTACATGAAATGTGAGATAACATCTCATCTTTAAAACATGAATCCATTTATTGTTGTTTCTGTATTCTTTATTCTCTCATCCATTGACCAAAATATGGAAAAAAAGTGTGACTTGGCATTATTCTCTTCACGAGCAATGTACTCGGTCATGTATGACACAAGTGATACAAGTGAGGTATCATTGGAAAGGAGAAAAGTCGCTTTTTAAGGATGCATACTTATAAACCTTTATCATCAAAGTAGTTGGCAAAATGTTAGGTTTAAACATGGATTACCTTTTTTGATACATACTGTATAAGCCCAAACACAATAGGACACACGGAGAGACCTAGCAGACATTTCATTCCTGTCTGGCAGGCATTTGGTATTTCTGCATACATTAGCATGATATACTTCGGTCTCTAACCAGAATATATTACCCCAAATACCATCAGCTATATTCATCGATACACAACAAATTTTCCTCTCTTTCTCTTCGGTAAATCACCTTCTCAGTGGTTTTCGAGTGTCATTGATACAATTATTCGTGAGACTGCACGATAAAAACGATATTACTCACAGATTTTCTGAAACAGCAGATCAAATGGCGACGTCGGCGAGGAAAAGGTAGTCTAGGTCATAGACTGCTCTTTAATTTTCCCCAATCCCGAGCGTAGCGAGCTGTGAGCGGAGGACTGCTCTTAATTTACCCACAGAGATAGATGTATACTGTAACTCTATTCAAATTTACCCCAGTCCCGAGAGAAGCGAGCTGCGAGCGTAGCGAGTACAAGTCTAGGATAAGAGCAAAAAAGAGAACAGTCTAAAACTTAGTCTAGCGATAAGAATGCAAATTTAGCATGACGTCACGAAAGCTTTCGTGCGCTCGCGGCTTTCAGGTTGACTCACTTTCAACTTTAAAGATGCATCAAAAGTCGATCTTGACTCATTTTTTACGACCATGTGAGTCAGTCGATGCATTTGCAAAATGTGTCAGCTCATTATTGAATCACTGATGAAATATAAATGAGTCTTCATTGACTCATTGATTGTTGCTAGTGAGTCAATTTTTACCTGACTCACTAAAATCATATACAAATGAGTCAAATGACTCACCTTTTTCTGTGAGTGCAGTTTCCTTTTACTGGTCACATTTAAATCACTACTTAAAACTCACGTTTTGCAGTATATTCGTTGGTCTTACGGTGTCTAGAAACTTTTGTATTAGGCGCTATATAAATATTATACATGTATATTGCTCAATTTATCTCATTGAATTCAATTCAAAAATATGACATTATGTTATCATTTCAAATTTAATTGAATTGGATACTACAAATCATGTTTCAGTTCATCTTTCTATATATTGTTTCACTGTATTTTCTAGAAATCATTGTGGAACTCAAACGTCCTACTGGGCTGATTTACGTCGCCAGAACCTTCACTCTTAATGAGATAGTAAACTCCATGACTCGGCATGTGAACGCATCCATCGTAGTCGGGTACATCCACGGCGGAATGGAAATCTTCAACGCTAACGGAAGCAGACAGAAGATCAATACGAAAATCGTAGCTCGAGATTTTGTCATAGCATCAGAAGGACAGTGGGTGACGTTAAGCGGAATGAACACGTTAAAAGTGTACGCCAGAGGCGGAGATGATGTTGACCACGATAAGGCTTTTGATGTAGGATGTGACGAGGCTGCGGAGGCAGTTACAATCGATGGTGACGGAAACATCCTCCTGCTCTTCTCGAAACAACGAGAAATCCTCGTCTTCCACGAAGATGGCGGTGAACCGTTGGAGAAAATATCTCTGAGTTCCCCTCTCCCAGCTGTCATCTCCGAAATGCTCATTACGAACGACGGCAACATTGTCATTGTAGCAGCAGAAGCTGTTCTGACATTTGACGACGAGGGCAGTTTACTACGTCGGATTCCAGTCCGGGTTACCGAGAAAGCCTCAATCGATCAAGACGGTTGTTTGTGGCTTTTGTCGCACCAGAAAGTTCGAAATAAGTCAGAGGTATTTGTTCAATACTTCTCACAAGATGGCGAACACATCGCCAGCATGCGTATGCCTACTACGGACTGTGCAGAAGGTTGGGAACCGTGCGGAACGGCTACTTCAACTAGAAGCTACGTTGCCCAAATATCAGCACATTTTCATATTTGAATAGAATTAAAATGCATACCACACGTCCATTAAGTCTTTATTTGCCACACCTTTTTTTAGTGACATTCGGGTCCAATCAATTGTTAAATTCATGTGGAGTTTTAAAAAAGACATGCATGCGAAATTACCACTGACTAACTGGACCGGCCAGTAGGATATTGCATTGAGTAAAATGATTATGTCTGATCTGATGAAGCTACACACAACAACAACAACAACAACAATACGAGTAGCATTAGGGTCTGTTATTAATAAAAATTTTGTGACTAAATAGATAAAATACATAATAAATATAATAATTAAATAAATAAATAAATATAATAAATAAATAAATAATAAATAAATAAATAAATAATGGATAAATAAATACTCAACAAATAAACAAATAAATGAATGAATGAATAAATAAATAATAAATAAATGTAATATATACAACATTTATATAGGGCCTAATACAAAAGTTTCTAGACGCTGTTAGACAACATATTTACTGGAAAGGGTGAGTTTTAAGTAGTGGTTTGACTAAGGAAGCTGGTTTTTAAGTACAGGAGCACGAAAGAGGAAGCACGATTGCATTTCTTTTGTCGCAGTTCGAGGTTCGGAAGACAAATGGAGATGCGTAGTAAAAGAAAATAAAGACGTTGAAGAGGATGGAAGTGAACGAAGGGACGACAGATCATGCATGAAGATATGAAGGTTGTGAATGACCAAATAATTTGAAAGAGACACAATCATGGATCTGAAGCTAGTGGCCAGCGTGACTGAATAACAGTTAGGAACAAAACATGCAGTATTTCATGAACATTGATAGGGTTGATAGGTTCAATTGATAATGAAATAATATGACTTTCGAGAATTGTAAAGTAACGTTGCGGAATAGAGACAGAATGGGGAAAAGATCTTGTTTCAATTTGGTAAGCAAGGAAGTGTGGATGTGTGTGTCGTGGACATCATTTTCGCTTCCCGGAAAATGATCTGATCAATTCATCCAAAGATTTTTTCTTTCAGAATAAATTATAAGAGATTTCAAGAAAAAATCTAACCTGGGGACTAAAAAAAGTTAGATGAGTAATTTAGCATAATCTGGCCCCAGTCTCGTTTTTTCTAGATGGTATAAGAAATAGGTTCCTGCTACAATAGCTTAATACGATGATGATCACAGCAAGAGAGACGAAAATACAGAAGATCAAGGAAGAAGAAGAAGAATACAATAAAATGGTCCAATAAACATATGAATTAATATGTCCTAAGTAATAACTTTAAAGGGAGAGAGCCAAAAACCTATAAGCATAAGTTAAGAAAATATTGAGTTCTTGCCAACCAATCAGATCGCACGTGCACTGGTCTGGAGCTGACCATGCGTGACTGATGCATGCCACCCGACGTGTGTTAGATGCGCCGTGTAATGTATGCATTGTTTGAATCGATAAGCTCCTCCCCCTATAGCTGTTTCTGCAAGTTTTATCCGGATAAAAACTTACAAAGACTAAAATAAACACAAATTAACTAATTTATAGGGCTTGCTGAGGTGAGTATCACACAGTATCCCTTATTTAGGCTGTCTTAATCACCATGATGATCCACAGGAAGAAGACGAAAATACAGAAGATCAAGGAAGAAGAGAAGAATATCAATAAAATGCCGCAATAACATATGAATTAATATGTCCTAAGTAATAACTTTAAAGGGAGAAGGAGCCAGAAGATCATTCATTATCCTATTGTCATGGGAGTGCAGCATATAAATGACACAAGCACTCATGCAAGCTTATCTCCTTTCGAAAATCAAGTGGTAATGACGTTGATGCGTTGAAAGCTGACTTGAGGTCACAGAATTGGTTGCTATTAGAATCAATGGGTGATATTGAGAGCTGTAAAACAATGGGAAGAGCTTGTGTTGTAAATGTTGTAGATAAACACATGCCCATTAAGACTAAAACGGGTGAAAAAACACACACTCGCCCTGGATAATGAGCACATTTTGAATTTAATGAATCAACGATAAAACTAAAAAGAAAGCAAAGTTACTCAAAAGGTCGAAAGATTGGAATAGATATAGAAAATTGCGAAACCCAAGTTACTTATGAAATTAAAAAAGCTAAAAAATACTATTATACTGAAAA
>JZLH01S0140702.1:2227-30573 GCA_001188425.1 Eucidaris tribuloides
GGACAACATAATTTCATACACTTATTTGCATAATTAACTATAAAAATATAAAAAAAATCAATTTTGAAAATTTTTACCTATACAGTCTTTAGTTTACACCCGGGCCTCATGCCGGCAAATTTCGCGGCGATCGCGCGGTCTGCAGCCGAGAGTCGGTCCGGGGGGGGGCATATGCCCCCCCCCCCGGTAATAAGTAGACCAGAAATCAGAAATAGCCCGGTATTTTTAGGGTTAAACCGCCATGAAAAACTTGGCAAGAGTATTCGAGAACTGAACGAATGCAAGCTTTGTAGTCAGGACAGTATTTACACAATTCATCTTGAGCAAGACCTGCTCGTCTCAATTGCCCCAAAAGGAACAAACGTTTTGCTGTTTTTGCATAAATTTCGTCAATATGGATATCCCAATTCATCGTTGAGCCATAATCATAACAATTTGGTCTGCTAATGGCAAAACAATTGTGGAAAATACAAGGACAGTCCCAGGGTGAAATCTCAAGGAGGGCGAACATGTCAAAAAGACGCAAATTTCACGAATTACACTACAAAAACCCCATGATTTTCTGTATTTGAGAAATTTAGGGGTGGCCTTCCCCCCTGCATGCCTTCCCCACCCAATGCCGCCCCTGGATAAATATCCTAGAATATGGTGCCTGAGCTGTCAATGCATAGTTACTTGTGCCTTCACCCTTAAATTTTGTAGGGAAGTGTTGGTTCTAATGACTATACCTTGCATAATTGTAATATCCAATCTTGCAATTATGCAAGGATTTTCATATGATATTATCGATATGAAAATGTTATATTTTGTGGATTCAAGATTGTCATACATACACGGCCATATCACAAAGAAATGATAAATTTACACAAGTTTGAAAAAAAAATTGACATATAAAGCAAAATGGAATTGATTTGTTTGTATACGGTAATTTATTTTCATTCGAACATCAAAAAATAATGAAACATATTCATGAAGACTACTTTGGAATTATTGCAACTGGTTATTAACATTTCCAGCAGCAAATATCATTTCATTATATTTGTTACAAATTAATCAAATTTCATTTACCAGTATCTCATACACAATGAACTGCAAGTTACACACATGCCCTGATTACTTTAAAACATAACTACACATCCATCGGAAATATTTGATAGAAAACACTCAGGACTTAATTGATAAGAACTTTCTTTCATTTCTGTCACTCTCACCCTTGTTTTAAGTTAGGGAAATAAAGTATACAATAATCTCAAAGTTATATAACTACATTTTCCACACAAACCATACTTTGTAATACTGCACTTAAATTTATTCCGCCAAATCATGAATTAGAATGCACTTTCGCCGAATCACATCAGTATGCACACATATCAATGAGGTAATTGAAGATCAGACTTTTCATTTCTACCAAACTTAAGCTTATGATGCATTCTGGAAATTAATGCACCGACGACATATTTATCAGCATTTTCAGGTAATTTTTTTTTTAAACCACTAAAAACGAATTGAAAGCTCTTTACTTCGGATGTGCACTATATTAATTTCGTCAGTTTTGTCTGTTGTGTAACATTGTGCACAAGTGTACATATTCAACCCTATATGTATGAAAAAGGGCTTCTAAAATGTTTAAATTCATCAAATAATATATATATACATGTATTTTTATATCAGGCAGTATGTTTATGACAATGTCAGTGACAGCAAATGGTTTATCCTATCCTTAAAATACAGAAGTGAAGCACATTTCATTCACTCCACCGCTAAAATTGCAATAATTTTGCAACTCATAATCAGATAATAAAGTGAGGGGGAGGGATCCACCATTTAATAAAAGTTTTTTTTTCTTATGTATGTATGTATGTATGTATATGTACTGCAAATAAGATAATTTCAGACTGCATATCTTATCTTTAAAAACCTCTTATTTGATTTGCATTTCTTTTAACAAAGTCGTGAATAAAGTAAGTTTAGTTTATTTCATTCTCGGTATGAAAAGGGGTTTGCCTCACTCTGAAGATTATGTAACAAAATACAAATACCAGTGGGGAAAAAAAAATAAGAGTACATATTTCGTGTTTAGTATGAAACTTGGTATCAAGGTGGAACACTTTGTACATGTATAAACTGTAGTACAAGTTTTGCTCTAAGGGTTGGCACAATACTAAAGTATAAAATGTGAAAATTTGCAGAACATTTCAGTGTCCAGAATGAATGCTTTTATCATTATACTGACACTTGTGTAATGAAAACATATATTTTTAGGTAAAATTGATATACTACATGTACAAGATAGATAGTGTCAATAAAATGAAAAAATGTAGAATGCGATTACAAATCAAATTGTTACTACACAAGGCAAGATAAAACAGATATCAGATACAGTGCACTCTCTTTATAAAGAAGTCCTTGGGACCCACAAAATTCTTTCTTTATAACGAAAATTCTTTATATCAGGAATGCAAAAACAATAGAATACAAAGGAAATCCAAGATATGGGATCAGAGATTTTACTTCTTTATAATGAAATTTTGTTATATCAGTGTTCTTTATAACGAGAGTGCACTGTACAAGGTAAATAAAGATACACACAATGTAAACATTTCAAATCCTGCAGCCCATTGGTCACATAAGTAAAATGTATCACAGGTCTGCTATTGAGGCAAAATAGATCGCTTCAACTACCTCTTTTGACTTAAAAGATAGAAAGGGGCATAATGTTCATAATATTGGGAATGGACACTGTATAATGCTAGTGATACTAGCATTCAATCTTCAGTTAGTTCGGGTAAAAAAAAATCAAATAAAACTAAATAGTCTTACAGTCAGAACATCTCGGAAAAAAAAAAATAATCAGGTAAAAAAAAGAATATTGTAAGTTTACAACAGATCAGCCATATATCGGAGTATATGATATTGTATGTGGTAAACTGCAGCACACAAATTAAATAGACAAAATATATATAAATCAGAATATTGAATTTCAGGGCAGCATTTGATGAAGAGTTTTGTCGGTGATTTTCAATGAAACATTGCTCTCAGTCAATCAGATGCAAGGACTTTAGTAGCTTATAACAGTAGTCAGTGAAAATCACCGACAAATCTCTTCATGAAATGCTACCCAGCATGAAAGATCTGCCTCACTGCATTTACAAATCACAGGCAGATCGATATTCCAAATATCTGTTTTGCCTTCACATATACTGTATTTTCATGCATCCTACGAGTGTTATTCATTTTATCATAGATGCTTTCTCATTAATTTGACTACGAATAACCTACTTCTAGTAAATTGATTAATACTGCAACAGTAAAATACACTTAACTTCACACTCGACAAACTATACCTAGTTCCCCATAACTTCCCTGAATTTGTTTATTATAATGAATAAATAATTCAATCAGATTATTAAGTATAACATAAATCACATTAATTGAAAGAACTATAAATAGTATTGCCTTTGGCACAGTATCATAAGTAAGCAGAATCATGAATAAATTATATGACAGATGAACATCACACTGTTAATACCAACAATTTCACTTTTACATATAATTGCAGGAAAACAAAAATAGCCTTGTAAATATTACACTGTTGAATATGCTGTAAAATTTAGGTACATGTATATGTACAATATTTACAAAAATAACTGATCTGACTGTGTTGCACAGACTATATACATTGAAATTTACAGACAAATTGTTTGGACACTTCAAAGAAATATACAATCTCTATAATGCTGTATGGCATGCACAGGTTGTGTGCTGCTAA
Organism: Eucidaris tribuloides; assembly: GCA_001188425.1. Classification (NCBI taxonomy): domain Eukaryota; kingdom Metazoa; phylum Echinodermata; class Echinoidea; order Cidaroida; family Cidaridae; genus Eucidaris; species Eucidaris tribuloides. Next base: position 5,997 of record JZLH01S0140702.1, read on the forward strand.
ACAGTGACAATTTTAAAATATGTCACACTTATCATTTCTTAAATGGTAATTCATCACAGACATGTAATATGGCAGTGCTTAATCTTATTTACCACAAGGCCAAATTTGACTCTTAAAAACTTTACACTTAAAAAAGATAAACAAAACTACATATCATCCTGTTTTATTCCATAGGAATAAAATATATAGGCATAATGTACAGGTTAACAGTAATACTTCAGGTCAACAAGAGCAACTTTAATCAACACTTTTTGAGATCAAAGTACATCTAGAAGTGGCTGATAATTTCAGTCAGAGGTCAAGCCTCAATTAGTACACTATGCACTAGGTTGTGGTGACAGGTCAACCTGAATTTACCAAACACTACTAAAAGGTGTGGACACAAGAATGTTATCATTGATAAGGAATAAAGTATGACATGTTTTGAAAATGAGAGTGTAGTAATGAGAATTCAAAACACTTAGTTTACATGGTAATTTCAGTGAAAATTTCAGTGCTTGTTGAACTGTATTGTGACTGAAAATTGCTTGATAACAATGCCTTCTCTCATTGAATACATTTCAGTGAATTCTTGTTAACACTATCACACACTAAACTAGAATATTTTCAAACAAATCTTCCTACCTCATTCAAAAAGAAGTTACCATGGAATTGTTCCCTCTCATAACAACACAAACCAACCTGTTTCAAAACTCATATACTACATATCTCATTGACTAAATCACCAAAAAAAAAAAAATCCCTGACTACATCTAACTTATCAAAACTCATCAGAAAAGGTTTAAACAAAAAATACTCATCATTTTGTTATTGATGTTGATATTTTTATTAAATGAAAAAAAAAAAACATTAGTTTCTGTTCTTACTACCTTTCTGTAAATCAATCCGACAAATTAATGAGTAATATTGCAGATTTTAGGAAAATATTCTTTCTTCCTTTTGGAAATATTAGTTATTTTTTATGAGATCATGTTGAATTGTCAATAAATCCGAATCAATGCCAAGAACTGAATTTCAACTCTCACCCTCTTTGGAATGTACCATTCAACCTTTGGAATGTACACATTGGAATTTGAGGAATGTTGTTTAATCAGTGCTTCTCTCAGAGTCTCTGATGCTCTAACACACTCGTTTAGGGAGTAAAGTATAAGTGAATTGGCCCCCCAAAGGGGGAGGGGGGTGGCATGGTGAAGGGGGTAGAGCAAACTTATTCAGAATATCACAAGCCACAAAGCCATTTTGCAACATTGGAATCTAGCTTCATTCATCATTTAACCCTAAAAGGCTGGGGGGCGGAATCCGCCCCCCCCCCCTAGACATTTCGCGCAAAATGTCCGCGACGCGCAAAGCAGTTGCCACGGCGTTTCATGACTTTATTCTCTCGAATGTTGCGCATCTTTTGAGACCAAATTTGCGACGTCCGGGTACACGGTTCCCAAGTTACGTAACATTTTGTACTTGCATGTCACCCCCAAAATCGCTCAAAAACGTGATTTTGTGTACATTTCCAATACAAATTGTGTTTTCAGCCGAAATTCATAAATGTATGAATATTTGGACTTTTATTGGTTGAAATTAATTAATTTTGTGCTGTTTATGACCCCAAAAGTGTCCCCGACAAATTTCATCGAAAAAACAATAGAAAACAAAAGGTCGAAAAAACAAAGAAATACATAAGAAATTTGAAAAACAATAAAATACATAGGAAATCAATTTTGATTCTGGATTTTTTTCAAGTAAATTTGTTAAGAATGCTAAACAGAGTGTCCAGACACAAAAATTAGCAGTGTTGGAGCTTTAATTAGTGATTTACAGCTTAATTATGATTTTATGCATAAATTAGCATAATTTATTAATATGAAATTAATTCCTGGTAATTAACTATACAGTCTTGTAGATTACGTGATGGGTAACGTGCGTGCCGATTTTCGGCGCGATCGCGCGATCGACGGCCAGATCTTAGGGGGGGCGGAATCCGCCCCCCCCCCCCCCCCCCCCCGATATAGCATAGCCAAAAAAGTCCAGCCTGATTAGGGTTAAGATATGTATGACTTCCAGTTTACACATAGTTCTCTTTCTGATGCAAACTTGGACTTTTGAAGGTCACAGATCTATATAAGATTGTGTAAGGTTCATCACATCAACAAGCTTTATTATGTTAACTGCCTGCCATTGCTGTCAAGCAAAACACCAATAATACTACACTAGTACACTATGAGTTCACTTTTCTCCAAACTTCCATTTTGTATTTCATGTATCAGTGCTTGTGGTAGTTGATATTGAAGTTCTTCCGACAGCAGGTATGGGGTTTTTGACATCACTTTGTCCGACTTTGTTTGAGGGCAGCAAGCTGCTGTTTGCGAGTCAAATAAATATATTTCTTCTGAGTCACGTCATTCTTTATACGATCGCACCTCTGCCTCGGCCTGGTTGCGTAGCTGTTTGAAAAAAAGAAATGGGTGATATTGGGATAAAAATGAGATCACAAGAATTTAACAGGGGATAATGTTACATTTCCCAATCACTTGAATTGCTCCAATTATATTAATTTCATTCCTATATATCTGTCTTTTCCCACATTAATTATGCAAATTTAACTCTACCCTATTTGATGATTATGAGTCCCAAATTTGGTGAAGGCCAGGGGTGGGGCATGTCCCCCCCCCCCCCTCCCCGGCAAGGAAATAACAATTGTGTGAAGGTTTTTTGTTTTAAAAAGTTCTAGAACCCTCCTAGTAGTTTTCATTTGATTATTTATTGATTCATTAATTTATTTACCTATTTATTTATCAATTAATTTATTTATTCATGTATTCATTTTTCTTTTTTATATCTTCTCCATTAATCATCCAAGGGCTATACGCTATCATGATGATAAAACTTATTACATATTGTATATTTATACATGATATACCAGTTTATGTGCCATACTTTTTCTCCAACTAATGCAGCTAAAAACATAAAAAAGATAATGTTGCATAGTCAAGAACACCATTTGTATGTATTCATTGAATTATTTATATATTTATAATTTATACATTCATTCTTTATATATTTTATTTAGTTATTTTGTCATAATTTTTCATTTGCTTATTCATTTTTATTAATTTTTTCCTTCACAGATTTCAGACTTGGATGATCTATAGGTTTCTTAGTTAAATACTCATTACATTAAAATCTCCCCAATACATTCAAACACTTTCAATCCTACCCCCACCTCCCCACCCCCACCTCCCCACCCCCCTCCAAAAAAAATGAGATGTCTAACACACGAAAATAAGATGGATTGTAACAAATGAATAAGATGGGTTATCACCTTTACTTCCGATGTGAGCTTCATCTTGGCATTGTCTACTTTACGTTTCAACTCCTCCAACTCATGCTGCATCTTGATGATGGTTATCTTATGATCATTCTGGAGGACAAAATGCAAAGAAGAGGATTGAAATAAATCTATGGGTGATTTCAAGTTTGGTGTTGGTATGACTGTTAGTGTTAGTAGACGTTAAGAGCCATTGAACAGAGCTCAGAAACTGTGATTCGAATTAACAGCCACTATCGATTCTGTAATCTATAGCTGAACATGAGTGTTAACACGAGCGTAACATCACACCCCTTGTTCAACGAACATAAAAACCGCAATAAAACTGATGAAATGTCGTAATTTTATGATGAAACTTAAATAATTGTACTACAAATTCAACAAAGTTGGAAAGGTATGCACTTCCTTCTTGATATCATGTATTTGACTTATATGTATTTCACCATGTCTTAATTCTTTCACAGTCTTAAATTTAATAATTCATCTTGCCACTCGCCGAGTGCCAGCGCGCTGCCATACATTACATACCACACTACCTGAGACCCAGCTGGGTAAACCAAGACAAACATAACACTAACACTAACAACAGATTTGAAATGGCAATTTCCTTAATCCCTCAGGGCTAGTGTTAGTGAATGGGACAAATGCATGTAAATCACTAACACCAGCAACCCAGCTCAGTTCAGCAGATAATTTTCAACACAATCTATAACACCAACTTCCGGGAGTGTGTTATAATCTTGGGGTCAACTCCCTAACACAGATCGATTTCAAGTTTCAGATTAGTTTTTGTGTTAGTGTTTAGATAACACTAACACAAACACTAATCCGAAACTTGAAATCACCCAATGTAAATTCACATCTAAACAAACCATTCATGATCAGATCACTCATCTTTCTTTTTTTTTAATTTACAACAAAACTGACTGGAAAACAATTTTATAAATGACAACAGCTGAGAAAATTTGTCTGAAGCGGAACCTGAACCAGCAACTTCAGGATAACAAGTCCTGTGCTTTTGTTTTTAGTATAGACAAGAAAATCCATCACTTTTCGGTTTAACATGCCAAGAATGTCCATTTAAGAGAAGTATGAGATGGTAATTGCCAAGTAGCTCAAATGAGTAAAGGCATGGTTTAAGATCCATGGAAAGAGATAGTTTGGCCAACACGGTTAACATTGTGCCTAAAGTCATTTGATGATCACAAACCCATTAAAGATGAAATAATCTTTGCTTTTGGTATAATATGCATTTGCTACAGAGCATATAGGCAGAGATATCTTGGAACTAATCTTCACCGGGTTGAACAATAGATTCTGATGGGAAGCATCAGCATGATGAGCAATGAAGTGATAAAAAGATCCATGTTTCAACCTACTGAAACTAAGTTGGCCAAACTCTGAGACCCTGGATAGTTTGATGTTATACTGCCCTCTAGTGGAGAGTAAAGGACAGATACTTGGCAATGACATCCTATCATGAGTTTTAACAGTTCGTTGGGAGTTCCAGCAGATGGATAGCCATTGAATACTTTGTTTATAATCAAAACAAAAATACAAGGTGAATGTCTTGATAAGATTACTCCAGTTTTTGTCTGATGAGAACATTATTGAGCAGAGAGCAATGTGACGTTGGGTGTGACGTGATGTACAAATCATTCATACACCCAGACTAGAATCATACAACAAAATTATTTAAAGGCAGGGGATCTCTTTTGCATGCCTAAAAACTAACATTGTGTTAATAAAACAACATTTAGAAGAAATTGCAATCTGGGAACCTTTAGCAAATACAGGAGCTGGAAATTCAGTTCTAGTGGCATTATAGTGACCGTTAGATTCTGATTTGAATTGTTTTTTCTCACGAGGAAAAAATTCCTTCCATAGAACGTACACTACACGGCTATTGTTTTTCTTTCGCATTTTTGAAATTCTAGGTAATTACTGACTTCCAGATTTCACACACATGTCCTTCATCAATAGCCTGAGGGCATAGGGTATCTTTTCCTGGCCTGTGGGGATGTTTGCAAATGAGATCCACTGCCTTTAAATCTAAATATAAACAATTTATGCTTAGTTGAGTAGTTCATGTTGTATTATGAATTCAAATTTGAATTCCTGCAATTACTTGATTAAGAATTATTAAGTATGAAATTATGCTTGTCAATTCATTGATGTACTATATAGTCAATGGAAAACAAAATTAATAGATCATTTGCAATCATTTATTTAATATATATTGTAAATATTAGGAATAAAATTTATGTTAAATGCAATTGTGATATGAATGTATTGTACAGTTTATCAATGAACTATATATTCAGTGTAAAACAAAAGTAATAAATTATTTGCAATCATTTGTTCAACGTAGATTGTAAATTTTAGGAAAAAAAAATTTACTCTTTAATCTTATTGTGTCTAGGAATGTATTATGCAGTGATACTATTATAACCACACTATTATTCCCCAACTCCAATTTAAACTATCATTTTAGTTGATTCAAAATTATCAAATATGAAATTATATTTGTACAAATTTCAATGCGTTAACGTAAAACAAAAGGATAACATTCATAATTATTGGTCTTTGGTTTGTTGTAAACTTCAGGAATAATGCTGTTTAATTTAATAAGTGTTTATGTATATAGGCAGTTAAACAACATGCGATAATGTCACGACTATATTCCCAAATTTAAATGAAGTTATGTAATCATTCAGGCATGTTATATCCACAAACTCCCACCCATATTCCGTACTCTAATGGGGCGTTGCAAGAAAGTTGCGTGTAATTGCAAATCGAGCATAAGTCCCAAAACTCTTGCGTTCAATTGCAAATTTGCAATTGAACGCAAGTTACGTTCAATTCCGTTGCAAGAAAATGTTACGCTTGATATTTAGCGCAAGTATTAAGCGCAAGTCTTGCAATCAATTGCTAATCAAGCGTAACCTTATGTTGGATTTTCCAGTTGATATTTGCAATCGATTGCAACTCAACTTTCTTGCAACGCCCCATAAGACTGTTTAACTTCTTATTATATTCATCAAGACTTTGTTAATGTTCATTTGTAAATATGCTTTGTAAATAATTCTGCCCTGTATTTTGTTGTAAAACATGTACATGTATCCTGGACTGTGTGTTATCCTGTATTCGTTATCTTTGAATAAAAGGATTTAAAAAAAAAACATGACTGACCTTTTTGGATGGTGGTCCTTTGACCTTCGCCCCTCCTTTCCCCCGTTTCCCCTCCAGATGACTGAGTAGTTTCCGATGCATCACCTCCATCTCTGTCTTGAGTTTGTTGACCTGTTCTTCCAGGGGAGTGGTCCTCTTCTTCTCATCAAAGTAACGCTTCTTCCAGTAATCTCGGGCTACAGGATTGATGAGATTGGAAAGTACTTTTCATTTTGTTTAACATTTCAGTATTAACAAAATAAATTTTGCCTTTATAGATATGACCAATCAACTCTACATGTACAGCCATGTTGTACCTAGTTATCTTGAAATAATGCCTCCAACTCCCATATGGGCCAGAGCATTAAAAAGGGAGTACGAAACTCATTTCTATAGTAGTTTGCCCTGATCCTGATCAATACATCTCCATTTTATACTTTCTAAAAGTTTACTGCAATGCATTGTTGTGGTCCTGCAGTTAATAAACCTAATTACTGTTTTTTTTTGTGTTTTTTTTTTCTTTTTTGGAGGGGAGGGGGGGGGGGTTCATCATCAACAAAAATGAATATGTGTACTAGAAATAATTTACTAAACACAACAAAAAAAGTAACTACCCCCTTTTTCAAAATACTATAACTTTAAAAAATAACGGTGTTGAGCACAATAATTTGGCAAGGATGTTCCTACACTAATTGACTAAATCTGTGAGAAAATGCAGGTTGATCCGTCAAGTCATGATGAGTGAGCACATATTAAAGGCAAAAAGTCACTTTACAAAGTCACAAGCGGTTATTTTGGGGGGTTTTTGATGCAGGATTTTGACAATTCTGTTTCTGGTGAATGATAATCGCTTTTATGTTAATCATTATCGTTTGATCCTCTCATACGTCCTTTTGCACTTTTGCATATTTTACGCTTCGGGGAGCGCAATTTAAAATTTCCACTCTTTCTCGATTTTGAAATTGTAAAATCCATTAAGTTTACTGCAAAAAATTAAATCTGGATTTTTCAGCAAAATGTATCTTTACGTGTTGTACGAACATAAGAGGTTGTACCATAACATGGTTGAGTGGGCACACTTTACAAATAAAGGAAAAAACTTATCATATTTTGGCATAAGAGCATGACTATGTGACTTTTGAAAAGTGGCATTTTCACCTTTATGCATGCTCATTCATGGATGGACCCAACGGACCATCACATTTTCACACAGAAGTAGTCAATGAGTGTAGACACTCTTGCCAAATTATTTTGCACAAACTTGTTTTGTTAAAAGTTATGGTATGTTGAAAAGGGGTAGTTACTTTTTTTGTTGTGTTTTAGAATGATTACCAATTTTGCAGAACAATCTGAACACATGTTGTTACATCTTCATTTATTTACCAGATTGCTTTTTTTTTCTTCATTGTAACTAGTCCAAACATATAATGTAATATAAATGTAATCCATGTGAATATTACACATTTTTTTTCAAAATCAATTGGCGTTGTTGATGAATAATCTACAAGTAATTACAAGTATCAGAATTTTAATCATTTCTTATCACTTCCACACTTTTTAAGATATAGGATGTACTTAACAATATGTTACAGTTAGTACATGTAGTCTACAAGTGCAGACACTCAAATTTGTAAACAGGAACAACAAGTATCAAGTCTGATTTCACTTGTATACACACTATAACAATGCAGAACATAAATGTACAAAGATCTGCCATGAAAACATTTCAGAAATAAGAAAAATGTAAGAAATGCAACACATACAGGTACAATGATGTCATGCTTATTGAACACAAAATTCATGAAACATACTGAAGGTAACATCGACACACACACACATGTTGAAGCTTAAAGTGCATTAGCTAATAGTGAAATGCAAAGTGCAATAAGCTATATAAAACGAAGATTGCATGATAGTTCAGATCGCCCATTGTTTTTATTTTTTTTCAGATATATTTTACCGCATAAAATCATCTTTTAGAGAATCTGGGCAGTCACACTGACAAATATATTCACATTGTAGCTTTTACATTGATGGAATCCCATAATGTCCAATGAATATACAGATAATAACATATTTTAGTAAATAAACACATTTTAAAAAGCAGCAAAATAAGAGACATCTTCTTTATTTGCTTATAATAGAAGCCCCATCCTAACCAAATAGTTCCAATATAAGCATATTAGAAAAACCATCTATTTCTTTCTTTCTTTCTTTCTTTTTTTTTTTTTTTTTGGGGGGGGGGCACATACGATCTACATGAATTTCCCCGATTCACAACTCGAGCCCCACCCCCCCCCCCCCAACAAAGTAGTTAATATCATCTGCAGAAAGGGAATATATGTTTAAATTACTTCATTGACATAGAGTGGGACTGCTGTTCTAAGTCATATACTGTGTACATGTCACAAGGTTTTTTACCAATGAGTTGAGTCAATATTTGACCACACTAACAGTGCAGCAGTCACTCAGTCTTGGTTGGTCTTTGTTAGCTTCTGGTGTTATTTGAATGTCAGTTGATTAAACAACGTGGTGTTTGATCAGGTTGCCATGTGTGTGGGTTTAGCAATCACACTGGCGTATCTTGTAGAATTGAATATCATCCTGTCATAGTACTAAAAAAAAAATGCAAAAAACTGCATGTGCACACCACCATGAGGTCGGTGCAATCACATGCCAAAGCTCTTTCACCCCTTACTATAAATTGTTTGTGAATGTAAAATTTCTGAAAAAAAATATCATGAATATGTACCCATATTAACTATCTTGATTTGTACTATCTTTCAATGTAATGATTTGTAATGCAAACTTGTGGATAATCAAGGATATTGAAATGTATTGAAACTTTCATTATAGAAAGTCTGAACAAAAATACGATAGATACTGAAATCTAGTTAAAATGGTGGGTAAATTGCTGATTGGTCCAACATCAAACCTGGATTATGAGGGTTACCAATTGGATTATGGTATAATATTCAGGTTAGGGGTTGGATCTAGGGTCTAGAGTTTAAAATTGTGATTTGGGTTATGTTTCAATTATGGGAAATAGATGTTACATGCATCTGGTATTTGATGAAGTGGGGAATACAACAGATCGGTAGACCGTTTTCATAATTTTATGGATGTTTATTCCCGGGAACATACACAAACAAGCTATTCCATTAACCTGCTCCTAATTGCTGGAATCCAGTTTTGCATAATACATGTACTTGTTGCTATGTCGGACAAGCTTTCAGGTTGTCAAGAACAACTTTTGTTTACAAGCATGCATGAAATTTGAATACATGTTACGAAAGAGGCCTTTTGGCAATAAACTGAATGAAGTACACTTGAAATGCACTAGCAAATATTAATGTACATTAGAGCAAGGAGGCTCATGTCTATAAAGCCTCCTTCATTTGGCAGTTTAGGTAGCAAGTGCAGTTACAGTACATGTCCAGTAGATATTCCAAGTGCTAATTTGTGAAAGGATTGAGTGGTGTTGTACTTTGTGACTTATTAAAATACAGCTTGTGAAAACGAAAACAACTTAACATGAAATCAACTTACAGAAATGGTTGATGTGAGTACTCTAATTTTGCCCAATTTGTTTTTTAATCCACCTTCAATTAGTATCAACCATTATAGACCACCACAACCATAGTACATAATCACCAAGAAGCCCTCGAGCATGAGTTTTGCAAACAAATTACAGCCTAAAACAGTTACTAGTATTCAAGTGACAACTTGGTTACAGCAGGGAGTTGTTACAGGCACTTACAGCATGGCATGGTTACAGTTAAGGGGGCAAGTAAGTAGTGATAAAATGCTCAGACACCAACTGCTTAAAGGCGCCCAAGACACTTATTAATTTACTGACCCCTTGCCAAATAATTGCTTTTCTAACAGTCAAACTAATATTTGCATTGCTCCCAGTCAGTAAGCCAAAAAGTCAAGACGTACTTGTCCAAACAAGAGTTTTACTCAAGCACAGAACTGTACTCAATGATATAATTAATATGCTACTTCAGCCACGATCCCATTAGTTAACCCGTTTGTGACAGCATTTTGGATACACATATATGTATTCAAGCAGCAAAATAAAAACAAAAAATCATGATGTTGATACATTTCAAATTCAAGGGTTATTTCTCAAAACTATCTGTTTGAAATCATTCTGTTGATGACACATAAGAGAAATTTATTTTGGATACACATATTCTTTGTTTATTTTTGTTGTAAATATTTAAATATTGCCGTTACTACACTATTTTTTTATTGTTGTCACATGCAGGGCCCTTTTTTGTTCCTTCTTTACTTTCAAGATCAAGGTGTTAGAAAAGTGGACATCCATATTCTAACTTTACCCAAATATAACTCACTTTCAAAGCGTAGGATAGTATGTTAAGTCTGCAAGTAATGCACAACGAGATAACACACTGCTCTTCTACAAATAATTCCTATACTGACCAGAAGCATAAAAAGTATGTAGGTTATTTCAGTTTGCAATTCAGAGTACTTAATTCATTATCATGATATGGACTTTTTTTTAAGTTCTATTTTTTTTATTTGATTGAATTGATTTATGTGTACATCATGAGTTTAACTAGTTGTAATTTTAATTTGCTTTTTTGAAATAATGAACAACAAAAATTACCAGCTCTAATTCTACTACTAAAACAACAAGTACTTGGTAAACTGCTACACTACTACTGGTACTACTACTACTTCTACTAAATACTACTACTACTACTACTACTACTACTACTACTACTACTACTACTACTACTAATGCTACTACTACTACTACTACTACTACTACAACTACTACTACTTCTACTACTACTACTATTACTACGACCACCACTATTACTACTACTACTCGTTTTATTGAATAAATTGATTTTAACCCATTGAAGACTTATAGTCTTGAGATATCTCAGGCTGGGTGCTGCAAAGGAAAATTGTTTTCAAATTGTTTTTAATGTGTTAATTAACGATATCACTAAGATAGATGGATGGACATGTACATTATGATACAAAATGTAGTTTATAACCATGAAGCTACAATGGTACGTGTATAACTCATAATAAAGACTTTGAGACTAATGTGCGATAGAAAAATGGTAGCGTAGCAATTAACAGGGTGAAAGAGTACACGGCAGACAAAACGTGCGATGGAAGAAACGGATGGGACAAAACTTACGATTGGTTTCCGGGTCTGGGTTGCTGATAGGTCTGTGCTGAGATTCTTCATAAGGCACAAATGCATGAAAGGAAAGCACATGCAAATTGAGAGAGAGCAAAAACTGACAGAGGCAATGTGTGTGCAGTACAAAGAGAAGTATGTCACTTCAATTCACAGTGCAACCATGCACCCTACCATGGTGCTATCAAGCTTCACTTTTTCAGTGTTGTGTCTTTGATTACTACAGTACAGTACATTGTACAAGCAACATACTACAAGCAATGATTCACTGGCGCTATAACATTTAAGTTGAAAGCACTTGCGTCCTTTTACAGGAAATATACAATAGCACTGAAACGGCAGATCAAGGATGATAGCAAATTGCTCTGAATGGAAACAGTAAAAAAATTAAAAATCAGGAAACATATCAGTTAAAGTTTGAGAAAAATCAGGAATATGCATAAGGTTATTATTTTTTGAGCAATTTAATGATCAAATTGGCAAGACTGTATCATTTTTTCTGAGTAAGCCCATCATTTCTTTTGCACAGAAAATGTTACCAAATTTTCAATTTAATCTGTAAATTTTTATTTAATCTGAAGGAATATTTTCTTCATATCTGTACTCTGTGTAGCTACATTATGTCCAAGCTCACACACATACCATTGTAACAGTGGCATTTTTGTTATATTTATACACAAAACAGAGAGTCTCTCACAAAAATGTCATAAAGTTGGTACATGTAATTTTATAATGATTGACATTTGTTTAATATCTTTCAACTAAAATAATATCTTCTTTACTTGTATTAGTTTAATTATTGTTAAACTATAACCAATCACTTCTTCTGATTTTTCTGCTTTTATATGAAACATTTTACTCCAAGACTGAAATTCCCTTGAAAAGTTGAAGGTCCTTCTGCCATATGGTGGCAGAAATGCAACCTGATAAAATTCATAACATGTAAGAATGTAGTTTATTTCTCCAATATAGAAAAAAAACACTTACATCTATGGTACATATTATTCAGGAGTCTTTAGACAAGGCCAAGTGCCACATAATGGCCATGCTGTTATTATTTGTTGTAAAATTAATTTAATTTTATAAGTATGTTGATTAGATATTATTTTAAGTAATTAAGTATTTCAAAGTAATTAGAGTGTACCCTCATTATAAAGAACACTGTTATAACAAATCTCATTATAACTAAGTAATTTTTCTGGTCTCAAGTGCCAGAATTTCTTTGTATTTTATTGTTTTTGCAATCCTCATATTTTTTTTTTAATTGTTAGAAAAAAGTAATAATTCCAGTCCTGAGCAGTTCTTTACAACCACAGTCTACTGTAGGCCCTATCTTATTTGATAAATTGTAAATAATTACACTTTTTCAAATAACTGCAATATCTATCATAGTTATACATTGAGAGTCATCATAAATGGAACTATATATAATCCAATTGTACCTGTCCTTGTCTTGAAACTTTAAGCTACACTATTTAAATCATAATTCTCTGTAAATGCTATTGAATTGATATTACAATTTGGACAATGAAAAAGAAAAAGAAAAAGAAAAAGAAAACAGAATTTTAGAAAATTAAATAACACAAATTCTTGAAATTTCCCTTTAATTGCAACACAAAAAACTGTAGACTAACATGAATACATGCAGCTGCAGCTGTGCAGATACAAACTTGAACAAATACAACATTTTATGATCTAAGAATGTGCTGTATTTGTTCCATGCATGTTTCCAATCAATACAATAATTGAACAACGGAGCTAGGCCCTTCAGCCAAGGTTGAACATAAGTGTACAGCGAGTCAAAATTGCAAGTGTGTGTGTGTGTGTGTGTGTGTGTGTGTGTGTGTGTGTGTGTGTGTGTGTGTGTGTGTGTGTGTGTGTGTGTGTGTGTGTGTGTGTGTGTGTGTGTGTGTGTGTCTGTGTCTGTGTCTGTGGTGTCTGTGTGTGTGTGTGTGTGTGTGGTGTGTGTGGTGTGTGTGTGTGTGTCTGTAAGAGTTTTCATAAAACAGAATCTGTTTATCATGAGTTTAAGACACATACACTTGTATAGTTTCCATGTCCCACAAATTTTTACAAAAACATCAAGCTCTGGTGTGACCTACATATGACTGACATTCTTCAGTGTAAATGAGAACTACATATAGGTTACATAACTTTCTCACAAATGCACAAGAGAATTTGGGATTGATCGCAATTTACGACCATTAGAAGAAACACTTATATCACCTTGCGCATTCGTTAATTCATCCACTATTTGCACATTCAATCGATCCAAGGGGAGAAGACAGACAGGAAAAACATGGAATTGATTTACACGAAGAATATTGACTTCTGTGATACTGACAACTCGGAGGACATGAAATCTTAAACATGTTTTGTAGCTCTGTACTGGAAACCACCTCTTGCTTTGTGTGAGGTAAATGACTGCATTGTTGTTCAATTTGAAATATATGCTTCACTAATCCTGGTGGTAACTAGCAGAATATGACGGTTTGTACCATTCTGACATATGTTGCAAACATTTGTATAAACTATGTTGGAGATATTTGCTGCATAACAGTAAGTGTATATAACGGCATAAAAAGTTTTCTCAATTTAACGGGATTCAGTATTTCAGAGCACAATGTTCAAAAGGCTCACATCTAAAGATTTGTACAGCATGTCGGAACATAGCACACTCCAAAGAGTATACGTGCAGCAAACACATTGATCTCTCACTCAGCCAGCAGGCTGCTTTGTGTTGCCTACGTCTCAAGGGTCCCCACCCCGGTGTTACCGACAACGGCCAATCAATAACCGGCCACAAAGCAATGAAAGGAGTTGCTGATCAATAAAACCAATTCAATGACTATATCCACGGTCGTGTCCGGTTTCCACACACCTCAGACTTTGTCAAGTCTGGGTGTTACTACCATGCGCTATGATCAATCTGTCAAAAAATCTATCATACATGGACAGTTTGAACAGTTACTTTATACCACGAGCCACGATCATACAATCTAAAAATAAATTTGACGGATCGCAATGGCGATAATCGAATATACGACTTCCTGCAATTCATTCATGACATTTTGGATGAGGAAGCATGCTTGCAATGGTAAAACAACAGAGGCTTTTTTTCTTTCTTTCTCTTTTTTTTTGGTGTGGGTATAGTAACTGCCTAGATGCTTTCTGAATGCAACATACGCACGGAGAATGAAAAAACAAAAATAACAGTGATTTAAATGCCAGACAGGTGTTTACCTCAGTAGTAACTATGGAGCCAGCCAGGCTGCTAAAGGCAGGTTTGAATAGTAGCAGATGCTAGGTAATTATACAGCAATGTACTCTTATGTTTCTCTTTTTTTTTCTTTTAATGTTCAGGCACTGTTGCCTTATTCTATCTTTATGTTCACTGCAATCCACTTTTCCCTCGCATACTGACTTTATGGAAAACATGATAAAATATTCAGCACTGGTCAGAATTATTAGAACAAGGTTTCAAGGTTTCAAGGTTTCTTGCTGATGTGTAAAATATCCAACAGTACATGGTAAAATCATTGGTACAAAGGTGGGAAAACATGAGGTCTTCACAATTTTTGAGAGAATGTGGTAATTGCTCAAGTGTACCACCTGAAATTTGTTGATATGAAACAAGAAACCTTGAATTTCCCAGGTGTTCAAATAATTATGAACGACGGCCCATACTAAAATATGTTGTAGACAAAGTATATATATCTCATATATTTAGAGAAATGAACAGCAATGTGAATATAACTGATTGAAGCACTCCTACTACTGCAGCTACATGATTTTACTTACTATATGGAACAGAAATCATGAATGTTTTAAAGCCAAGATGTAGTCCACAAATATTAACCCTTTCAAGATCACTGCAACAAAACTCCCAAAAACTTTGCCAGCAATATTCTGAGTGACTGTGGTACTGAGAGGGTTCACACCATCAACCTACCTTTGTATCTCCGGTCGATTGTCTTGACTTGGATATTCTTGGCTCTCTTGATCAAAGCTTGTCGTACCTTCTCCTTCTCCATGCGTTCCTCACGCAGAGCTTCAAGTTGAGCAATGTACCCGGCCACTGTGTGGTGTGAGATGTGGAAAAACAACAAGTTGGTTAACATTTTACCATACTACATATACAGCATTTTAGTTTAAAATTCAGTAATTTTCTCCTACTGTTCTCCTCTATTCCAATACCCACCCTCACACCCATTATCACAAGAATAACCATACTGGATCCAGTTTGAGTTTGACAGTGGAAAAAACTTTTAGTCAGGTGGAGATTAGTGCAAAATAGTTTGTGTCACCTGCGAAGTATGACCTCATATCCCCCCACAGCACTCACATAAATTATGACATGGTGGTTTTTATCCAGTTTTGGCCTTACTCCTACTCTAAACCAGAATCTATTTTCCAACCAATTCAAAAAGAAAATTTACATCAAAATGCAAAAGACCATGCCCAAATTTGTTGCCCCATCTTGTGATCAAAATGCACACCCCAATCATGTTTTATTCCAAGGCAAGATATATCATTATCTACTTCTGAGAGACGTGTAATAATTACCCCTACCCCAACCTCCATCCCCGGCAATTAAAAAAAAAAGGACTGTGCATCCAGAAATAACAAGTTCAACACTTAAATCAATTACATAAACAGCAGTATGTTGTGCCAAGTGAAGAATGGCATTCAGCATCACACAGGAATTGAAATAAATATGTATAGAAGAAAATACATATACAGGCATTCCATGCTAACTGAGAAAAATGTACAGTACATATCAGCACTCAAATTCTCTGATAAAATGCACAAAAAGGTAACCATAATATGTAATAAACATGCATTCTGAAAGAGAAATAAAGGAGGAATTGTATCATAAACTTCAAAATCAGTTCCTACATCTGTGTGGAGCACTGCTACAAATTTAAAAATAAAAAAAGAAATATATAAACAACATGATTGTGATCATTTAACCTGAAACAACAGATCAACTAAAATAAAAATATGCCTGCAAATACGAGATGACTGAAAATGTTATGATAAGAAGCACAGTTACAATTTTAAAAAGACTTACAAGCATAATAACACATTTTTCCTTTTAGTAACACAAAGGCATCTGAATAAAACAAAGTGAAATTTGTAAAATAACTAATCTATCTTCTTTTCAATACACAAAAGTTCATTATTCATTGCTGCTGCCAAATTATTTTCCAATGCTCATTACTGAATACTACAGGACACATTCCCCTTTTGGGGAGATAAATCATATTCTTATTTCTTATCCATAATAACCTATGATATGTTAGGTGAACACATCATCAACTTATTGAGCTGAATATATGATATAAAAAGATTAAAATAACAACACTTACTCTCTGTATCTGTTTCGTATACATCTTGCTTGACAGTTTTCTGAGCTACTTTTCCAACCTGCATACAGAAATATGTGAAAATTCATACTGAACTTCAAATTTTCAAATTCATTTATTATTGACAATCTGATAAAAAGATAAGAATTTACAAAATACACTCAATTATAAAACAAACAATATATACAGACAATGGCAAGACAGTATTACAGAAAGTGGAGGGGTATCAACATATAGGCTAATGAAAAGCCTCTCCAAGGCTGATCCCCAGAAGAAAAAATGCATTAAAATAGCTATCGAATACAATACTAACACAGGAAATAAAACAAATATTGAGAAGACAATCCTGAAAATGATTGCAGAGTACCAGCACTGAAAATTGATCAATCTAAAAATGGCTCAATGAATACACACCAAATTAAATCATGAAGTTAAATCTGAGTTTAGAATTGATACAATTTAGATGCTGAACATGGCTTGAAGCCCTGGTAACTTGCGCAAGAATTTAACGCAAAGCATATGCCAGTTGAAAGCAACAGTTACCACTTCTGTTTGACAATATTCATTTCAATTGGACATGTTCCATTTATTTGAGTAGCATTCTTCTCTCAATCCATATTATGATCAATTTTGCAAATTTACAACAACAACTAGTACTTGGTACATGTAACTATACCCAGCAATGGTCCCATGCACTGCTTGTTTTGAGACCAGGTTTCAGAAAGTGGAAAAGGCAGCCAAGATCCTGGACAAAAACCCTCCAGGCAGATTCTTCCATGATTCTTAAACAAACTCTAAGTTTGGTTTTGAAATTATGATACACAATCAGAAATCCAATGAGTACAAAATGCAGTTGTAATACTGTAGGCCCACTCACCTTTGCCTTTCTGTGTACTTCAGGAGTTAAATGCACCCTCTTGAGCCCATCCCGAACCTCTTCCTGAGACGCCAATTCCATCTGATCCTCCGCTGTGGAGGGTTGAGGAAAGCCACTCCTGCGTCCTGACTCTTGCTGCTCTTGTGGCCATGATGACTGGGGCTCATAGTCTCTCAGTTCCTCCTCAGCCGTCCTTCGCATCACTGTATCCATGTGGTCTGGTCTTAGGTTAGCTGGGTCTGTCTCCATGTCTTCAGTTTCCTGATCCACAGTCTGCATGAGTTCTTCTTGCCTTGCCCGTTCTCTTGCTTTTTCCTCTTTTCTCCTCTCCTCTATTTTCCGCTGCCTTTCTTCCTCAAACATCCTCTCGATCTCCTCTTGCTCCTTCTTCTCAGCTTGCCTCCTTGCTTCTTCATTTCTCTTTTCCTCCATCCTCCTCTGTCTCTCTTCCACGTATCTCCTCTTCATCTCCTCCTGCTTCCTGGCCTCTTCCATCCTCATCTCCTCTTCTTGACGACGCCTCTCTCTGATTTCTTCTTCTCTCCTTTCCTCTTCTTTTCTTTCCTCCTCCCTCCGCATTTCTTCCCTTCTTTCTTCCTCTCGTCTCTGTTCTTCCAATCTCTTCCTTTCTTCCTGTATCCTCCTTGCCTCCTCTTCTCTTTTCATGATCTCAGCTTGTCGCTGCCTCTCCTCTTCGATCTCCCTCTCTTCTTGTTGACGTCTTTGTTCCTGCCACTCTTGTTCCTGCCGTTGCTGCCTCTCAGCTTCACGTCTCATTTCCTCCATTCTGTCTACGCCCTCTTCTTCCCTATGGGATTCATCCTCGTAATACTGCTCATCCAAATCTGTCCTCCGTCTGAAAAATCGACAAAAAAAGAAAGTGGTTTCTGGATATTTTCTTATAACTTTGTGTGAAACATAATAATTCCCTTACACTGTAGACATGTAATTGCTGTTGTAAAGGCTACACTTGTACAATTGAACTAATACACAAATGTATCAAATACAAGTAGTTATGATCTTCAGCTTAATTTGATAGAAATCACTACAATCACTTTCAATCAATTCAGTGATTGTAAAGATACTTTGGAATGAGATAACAGATCAGTACAAAGTGTGAAACCTCTGATTTTTAATACCAAAATCTGATCAATTCATTGCTGTTACTCAAGGTAGAGTTAATCCAAGTTTAGTATTACATCCACCAAACTAAGACAGATTAAGGTTCAATATCCCAAGCTTTCTGACTAGAGCTCATTGTTAACTTATAGAAGTGCATACTTGATCCAATAAAATTTCATCAAAGGTTCTCAAGTATTGCAAGAATAAAATTATAACAGATGGACAGATGGGCAAATGGATAACTCTGAAAGATTCTGTCACCTTTGATATACAGCCATACAAAAATTCTGCATGTGAACAGGGAATACTTGACAAAAGGACATTTAAAGATTGATTTACAAATAAATCCACCTTTTGTACTTTTCTTAGTGGAAATGGGGATAAAAT
The DNA here is from genome assembly GCA_001188425.1 of Eucidaris tribuloides. Lineage (NCBI taxonomy): Eukaryota > Metazoa > Echinodermata > Echinoidea > Cidaroida > Cidaridae > Eucidaris > Eucidaris tribuloides. Next base: position 25,433 of record JZLH01S0140702.1, read on the forward strand.
GGCATAGAGAGACTACCTGTCAAAGTCTTGAGCGTAATCTTCCGGTGTTGGTTCTGCAATTCCAGAGTCTTCATTTGTGTTGTTGGTGTAGGCGTCTGGCCGGCTGGACTTTCCAGGTACGCCGTCCACGCTTTTGAACGGGTTCGCCATGTGTGACTGAACCAGAGGGGAAGCACCTGGGGGTGGGGTGTTGGAAGTGGGCGTGTCAGGGGGCGTGGCACTCAGGGGGACAGGAAACGGCACAGACTCATTGCGAGACAAGTTATGAGAACGAGACTGGCGAACACTGTTAGCGAGGTGAATGCTAGTGGTGGCCGTGCTGGCCGGAGTGGTGTCAGAGGTTTGTGTGTTAGGATTAGTGTTAGTGATATTAGGATTGTCATTGATGTTATTATGAAGTGGGTGGTTGGAAGAGGACTTGGGTAAATCAGGGTGGGGTACTTTGTTTTGAAGTGCATCTTTTCCTTTGTTAGCTTCATTAGATAAATGTAGCTGATTAACATCTGGTAAATTGGTTGAGTTGTTAGCAGGGGGTTGGGATTGGGGGTGGGGATTATTTGAGTTGGTCTTGGAGGGATTTTTAGCTGCATTTAAATTAGTAGAATTATTAGAATGGGGGAAAGGGGGTTTATTAAGTGGGATGGGAGATGATTGAGATGGGATTATAGGAGGTACAAAACCAGAATGAGGGGGTACATGTAGAGGGAGGGAGGGGTGATGAGAACCATAGCTGTTGGGGTGGGGGACATGGTCCCTTGGTGGGTGGAAATGCATGCTGGGATGACCCAATGGCACCGAGGCATAATGATTGTGTGGAGGTGGCATGCCTATGAGTATGATGTCAAAAATAAAAGCAACAAAACACATAACGTGACAGAAGCATGCAAGTACAGCAACAATGAACCCAAATTCATGAGAAACTGTTGATATTTTCATAAACTCCATGTTTTTAATCAAGTTAAGATAATCCATTATACAAATATCACCAAGCTGAAGATGTTTTGACTTTAATGAAACTTTGAGAAGTATGTTCAACTTATATTAGTGAAGGAATGTACATTTGCCAAAATAAAATACAAAGTGTATGAAAATTCCAATGTATAGACATGTTGTATCAACTTGTATGAAAATATCAACAGTATAATGTGTGAGATCATCAGTGATCCTTCACCATGCATTCCAAAGAAGTATTTGTAAAGTAATATAAACTGAAACCATTAACACTGACAAAATGCAAAAATATGATCAAATATAAGTCACTTTCAACTTTTAAAAAGTTTAGAAAGAGTTACTGTCCATTTCATAAAATACAAAACTTTGCGTAAATTATGTCTGACACAAAATATTACCTCCCAAAAGAGTACAGTCTCATTGAATAAATGTATTAACTTGACCTTCAACTGAACAAAAGTAAAATGTGCACTTGTAAAATGTATGTTGGCAATGTTTTTTTTTTTAAGTTTGAGAATCAATTTATAATTTGGAATATTTAACTGAGATACCATCTTAACCCGTTGGAGACTACGTACGAGTTGACTCGTGTTGGGGTCTATGGCAAATGCTTGTTATAGTGAAATCAAATCATCTCCAATGGGTTAAAAATATAATATTCAGTAACACAAAAGGTTTTGCAACTAACATAAATCAGACAGGTAAACAACACACTGCAAAAGAATGTGTAAAATAATAAATGAAACATGCAAGAACATTCACATGCAAGTATAAAAGCCAACAGATACATGTCCATGCAAACACAACATGCAGTCAAATCATGCAATATGTTCTCAGTAATCATATGAATCCATGAGTGAAAACATAATATTTTGCCACAAATGAAGTACATACAGCAATTACTCTAAAATACATTTTGCAATTCCCATCATGTATACAGAAAAAAGATTAGAATTATGCTGAATCTGACATACATCCTACTTTAAAAGGGGCAACATTAATGGCTATTATGGATTTCAAATACAATAGTCAACATTAAAGAATTATTTTATGTTAAAACATTTAAATGATGATGGCAAAAGTAACATCAGTCAGTGAGATGTAAATGGAACAAATTTCACTATAGGAATGTAACTGGGATCTATTTTAATAAGTGAGTGTGATTGTGACCAATTACACCAAGTGAGTAAAAGTAGGAACCTTTTCACCAAGTGAGTATGAATGAAGGCAATTGCAACAAAGAAGTGTGAATAAGGCTGTTTTCAACCAAGTGAGGAAGAATGGTGACTGGTGTGTTCACAAGCATTAATACTTTAGTACTCTCTTTATAATCCATGTGCATATATGGAATAAATAGGTGGATGAAAGTTCACCAGTCTCGTATAACTCAGAAGAAACAGACAAAAGGACAGTCATTTTGGGGAAGTAGATTCAAGCAATTAACAATGTTTGGTACTTATCATCAATCATGTTGTTGCTAGTGGCAGGACCTGAAATATTATGATCACATTTTTCTTATTGCCTGATGGACATACATCATACTGAAATTTTTAGGGCTCAAATTAAAACATGACTGCTACATACTACAAACCTCTGTAGTTAATGTTAAACCTACTTTATTCCCATTTAAACAAGAGTTTTGGTTCAAGTCTAAGATGGCCTCTAGTTTCTCTCGTTTACTTCAAAAAACAAACTGGAGAACATCATGCAAAACGCAACAGTAAACCTTACCTACACTTGACTTTCCAACTTCTTTACGCTGTACTTTCACTATCCTACTTGTTCCTCCTGCCTGTCCACCTACAACCTTTGACCCTTCTTTCTGCTTCGACACCTCTGGTCTTGCCGCTTGACCTCTCTTCCCAGCTATCTTGCCCAATGACTGCCTAACTGCCATAGTGGGACCTTTATCACCATATTTCTTCTCTCTTTTCTGTTGGTCTTTAGCCTTTTTCATCTCCTTAACCCACGATGCCTGTACCTGTCTTATCTTTTTCGTCCGTTCTTCTTTCGCCGTACTTTGCGGCTGTGGACGGCCACCTTTCTTTGTGACTGTCTGTTTCTGTGTCTTTCTGTCTGGCTGTCTACCTTTCTGTTTCACATCCTTACTACCTTTGTCTGTGGTTCTTCTTTGTTTCTTCTCTAGATCTGCCTTATCTTGAGTTTTTCTATCTACATCTACATCGGTTCTTTTTCCTACAACTTGCCCTGAGCTCTTAATCTCTTTACTGGTGCCTGCTAAAAGGAGAAAAGTTTCATGAAATAAAAAGCACAATATTATAATTGTACTTTTGCCTTACACATTTTGTACTAATGATACTCAATAACTAGATATCTTACAAACTATTCCCGATATCCATGCATTATCACCCATACTTGATTTCTGTAGGTACATGTACTTTACATAGTGCACAACTGCACACCCATTCTTCCACTATGATAAAGATAATTTGAATTACATGTATCTCCTCAAAAATGATAATGTTAAATACACATTATGATGCAGTACCAAATGTGACTCCTCCAAAATATTTTGAATACAAAGATACAACCAGTAAATATTTCAATTAATAATAATGTAATTAAGTGATTCTAAAAGAGGCGTTTGCATACCAATATACCTACGATTTGTCATTTCAATTTTGATTGAACGTCTAAATAGGACTGCAAACTGAATATGAAATCAATCAAGTTATTCAGCATGTTCAAACTTTTCACCCCTTTATGTGCAAATGGTTCCTACCATCTTTTACGAGGATGAATCAGACATCAGACTAATCCATTTGTCTATCTGGGGATGGGGGTCTTACCATCTTGTGACTCTGTCCTGTCATGGTTTGAGGGTTGATGGAGCTGTTTGGGCATGCCGTTCATTGGCTGAGTTGCATCATGACGGGGGGAGTAGCCTGGGAAGGACTGGTAGGTCGGCACACCAAGGCCTTCCCTGTTGGGGTCTGGTAGAACAAAGATTTCTGGTGACCATGCCTGGAGAAATGGAATAGAAAAACTGTGTAATTCTGACAAAATTTATGTTGTTTTTCTTCAAATATGCAACATTTCATACTCCTTTCTTTACCATAAGTTACATGTAGGAATATAAATCTACAGAAATTATTTTTGTATTTAAATTCAACCAATTAGATACTATGAACAAGAAATCTTGGGCTGAGGTCTATGGAGAATGCATGTTAAATTGATACTGGTCTACACAGGGTTAAAATGTTTGAAAATAAATTAATAAATTACTTAAAATTCATTAACAAAGTATCCTGGCAAGCAGATTGATTCTGACAATTACATCTGGTCCTGTAAATTAATTAATATTTATTTATTGAATTAATTTATCTATTTACCAATTTCTTTTATTTTGCTATGGCAGGTGATACAAAGGATTTTCACATCAAACTAAACATGGTAAGAAATTCATACTGTACTTACTGCTGGTGGTAAGAATGCCTTGCATTTCAGGTCCAACTCTTGCTTTGGTTTTATCTGAAAAAAAAAGATACAAAATGTATGAAATATGTAAGATAAACAGTTTTGATGCATTCATGTACACAAAATTGAGAAGTTAATGCAAATTTATGTATAAAGCAGACCATTTTAGGCATGTAGTTTAATTTTGATTACCTCATTGTAACAACAGCCTTCCCAACATTAAAGCCCAAGTACAGGTTTTTGGTCAACTGGACAACTGTTTTGTCAAACATCTACATGTACAAACTATTCCATTGTCACCCCATGTACATGTACATCAGAAAACATCAAACCTACTGAAAATTGTTTATAGTGTCAAACTGTGATGTTTAGATTATCACAGAATATGAAGAGGTGAAATGTGCCCCCCCCCCCCAATATTTTATATTTTGAGTATTTTTCAAAAATGGAAGAGTTTCACAGAGTGCAATTTTCAGGGTATTATGTCTATCTAAAAAACAGAGTGACAAGGAATTGTAATTTTTTTCACCATTTTCCAAAACTACATATATACTGTACTTGGGCTTTAGATAGAAATAATAAAAGCAAAATATCAAATCACAGTTGTTAGAAAATTAGAGGTAAATTTGGATTAAGCCACTTATAAATCCAAGGACTCATATATTACAGCCAATCTAGCATGGTTTATATAAATGTTATTAAAGTTATAAAGTGGGTGAAATGAGAACCATGTCATTTGAAAAGAAATTATT
>JZLH01S0140702.1:30623-44848 GCA_001188425.1 Eucidaris tribuloides
TTACACATTCTGTACTAATGATACTCAATAACTAGATATCTTACAAACTATTCCCAATATCCATGCATTATCACCCATACTTGATTTCTGTAGGTACATGTACTTTACATAGTGCACAACTGCACACCCATTCTTCCACTATGATAAAAATAATTTGAATTACATGTATCTCCTCAAAAATGATAATGTTAAATACACATTATGATGCAGTACCAAATGTGACTCCTCCAAAATATTTTGAATACAAAGATACAACCAGTAAATTTTTCAATTAATAATAATGTAATTAAGTGATTCTAAAAGAGGCATTTGCATACCAATATACCTACAATTTGTCATTTTCATTGAACATCAAAATAGGACTGCAAACTGAATATGAAATCAATCAAGTTATTCAGTATGTTCAAACTTTTCACCCCTTTACTTGCAAATGATTCCTACCATCTTTTACGAGGATGAATCAGACATCAAACTAATCCATTTGTCTATCTGGGGATGGGGGTCTTACCATCTAGTGACTCTGTCCTGTCATGGTTTGAGGGTTGATGGAGCTGTTTCGGCATGCCATTCATCGGCTGAGTTGCATCATGACGAGGGGAGTAGCCTGGGAAGGACTGGTAGGTCGGCACACCCAGGCCTTCTCTGTTGGGGTCTGGTAGAACAAAGATTTCTGGTGACCATGCCTGGAGAGATGGAATAGAAAAATTGTGTAATTCTGACAAAATTTATGTTGTTTTTCTTCAAATATGCAACATTTTATACTCCTTTCTTTACCATAAGTTACATGTAGGAATATAAATCTACAGAAATTGTTTTTGTATTTAAATTCAACCAATTAGATACTATGAACAAGAAATCTTGGGCTGAGGTCTATGGAGAATGCATGTTAAATTGATACTGGTCTACACAGGGTTAAAATGTTTGAAAATAAATTACTTAAAATTCATTAACAAAGTATCCTGGCAAGCAGATTGATTCTGACAATTACTCTGGTCCTGTAAATTAATTAATATCTATTTATTGAATTAATTTATCTATTTACCGATTTCTTTTATTTTGCTATGGCAGGTGATACTAAGGATTTTCACATCAAACTAAACATGGTAAGAAATTCATACTGTACTTACTGCTGGTGGTAAGAATGCCTTGCATTTCAGGTCCAACTCTTGCTTTGGTTTTATCTGAAAAAAAAGATACAAAATGTATGGAATATGTAAGATTAACAGTTTTGATGCATTCATGTACACAAAATTGAGAAGTTAATGCAAATTTATGTATAAAGCAGACCATTTTTGGCATGTAGTTTAATTTTTATTACCTCATTGTAACAACAGCCTTCCCAACGTTAAAGCCCAAGTATAGGTTTTTCGGTCAACTGGACAACTGTTTTGTCAAACATCTACAAACTATTCCATTGTCACCAAAGACATGTACATCAGAAAACATCAAACCTACTGAAAATTGTTTATAGTGTCAAACTGTGATGTTTAGATTATCACAGAATATGAAGAGGTGAAATGTGCCCCCCCCCCCAATATTTTATATTTTGAGTATTTTTCAAAAATGGAAGAGTTTCAGAGAGTGCAATTTTCAGGGTATTATGTCTATCTAAAAAACAGAGTAACAAAGAATTGCATTTTTTACCATTTACCAAAAACTACACATATATTGTACTTGGGCTTTAAATAGAAATAATAGAAGCAAAATATCAAATCACAGTTGTTAGAAAATTAGAGGTAAATTTGGATTAAGCCACTTATAATCCAAGGACTCATATATTACAGCCAATCTAGTATGGTTTATATAAATGTTATTAAAGTTATAAAGTGAGTGAAATGAGAACCATGTCATTTGAAAAGAAATTATTGTATCTCATAAAAAAATGCAATTAATATTTGCCAAGGCAGAACTTTGTAATTAACTTGGTAACCTTGTACTTGAATTAGAAATATGTTGACTCTCTAATTAGTAAGTGAGCTTGTTCACTATGCCATATTACAGTACTTCATATTTTTGTATTAAGTAGAATGCTGTTAAAAAAATGACATAACATAGAGCTAAACAGCACATGCACACACACATACACACACACACACACACACACACACACACACACACACACACACACACACACACACACACACACACACACACACACACACACAACACATGCACACACACATACACACACACAAACACACAAACACAAACACATAAACACACACACACACACACACACACACATACACACGGTACATAATTATGTTCCCATGGTTACAGCAAGTACACAATTTTGCGCCTTTCACACTAACAATAAAATGAACAAACACACTCCCCTTTTGTTATCATTCTAATGAACTTCAGCATTTTTCATCCTTTCTTTTGTATGGGGTAGCAGAGTAAACATATCCTTTTGACTTTGAATTGAGGGCAAAGAATATTGTAATAAGATAGTGGGATAGTAAGCAGAGCTGTAATAAAGATATGAACATGCCAAAGCTGGATGAATGGAATTGCCATGGACACAGTAACCACGATTAAACTGTGAAGTACATGTAGTAACTGTAGTCTGTCTAGATACATGTAGCTGTGCAAGAACTAAAGATGTACTGATCATGGTTGTAAATGTTACTGACATATGGGGCAGCTTATCTACTAAGCCAAGTGTGATAAAGGAGATATACACGTATCCTCTGAAATTAAGTGGTAGAATGTTATGTTTTCTTAACTCCCTGATTACAAAAGTTGTTTGTTTTTCATATTGCTGTTCTGTCGATCCATTCATAAAAATTAATAATACTTTCACTCTGAGCCTATATGGCTGCATAAAATTTCAAACTATTGTCTGAAACTGTCAGAATAATTCATGGCTGGCACATAACATAGCACATTTTGTTGAAATAATGCAGTTTGTTAATACACAACAAATATCAAGAATTCAAGATTCAACATAGTGTTTTCTCCCCGACTCATGTGGTAAGTGAATTTGAAAACAGAAGGAGGGACGGAACTTAACTACTTTAAAATCTCATCAAAGTATAATTTATAATTCAACTGAAAGTACAAAGTACATGTACAAGTATACATGTACATACAAATGGCATGAAAGATTTTATTTTGGGCAGCATTATTTTGATACATCATGAATTTGCTGTAAACTTATCACAATATTGTTCACTGTTTAGTATCATGACAATCCTTTACGCGTGATTTTCATATTAGTAGAAATACAACTACATGTAAATATACAACATATACGATGCATGAGTGACAAATATTTGATTAAATGGTTTGGAATTTCATAAACTGTAATGACTGCTTCACTGACACCACACACAAAATTGTGTACAATACTGCTACTGCACATGTTTATAGTGTTGCTACTGTGTACAGAGAGCATGCTTATAGTTTACCACTTCAGTCACACTTCACGCACCACTTGTAGATAGTTCATGTGAAGTGGCCTGTCATTCACACATTCGTGTGGCAGCCATCTTATGGTACATGTATACATGATATTGACTATATACACGTAGTTATTCATGATTTAGCAGATTGGAAGCTGAAAATGATTACTTTTCATTAAATGCCACAAATCTGCAAACTCTATCCAGATATCCAGTGACAATGAATGTGGATATTTGTGTGCATGAGTCACTAATGAGAAAATTATTAGCAAATAATGAGTTTCTGCTGTAATTTTTTTTTTTGGGGGGGGGATAGATGCAGGTAAATAATACCTTCCAATTTTGTACACAATTTTGCTCTTCATTTGGACAATTTCAGAATTTCATGTTACAACTTATTTTTACTTATTTCTCTGGATATTGCATAATTTTCAATGAAAGCTACATTATTTTCAATTGTATGTGTTGTTTACGGGGATAAAACCCACCACCAAATGACAAACATGCACTGAGAAAGTAGACTTTGCAGTAAGTGATTTTGCTTTAGAAAGTTTTCTGTAAATAGCATGAGTAAAGAAATGTTATGTTTCCCTGTTTGATTGTACGTTGTCATCTTACATGTAGGTACCAGTACAGTGTATTTCAGTTTTAGTGAATACTCTACTGTACTGAATGCAACTTTGAAACAGTTGCAAACATAAAAACACAAATATTGTAGATGTACCAATTTCCAGAACATACCCATACACTGTAACTTGCATTTTGTAACCTGTCTGACCACAGTGGTACATATACATGTATGCACCACTCTGTATCCATAAATCTTATTTCAACATCTTAAGGGCACAGACATGTGTGTGTAAAATGTGCCCTTAGCAACACACTCCACTTTAAGTGCCCCATCAAAAAGACTTAAGTACACATAATTGGGTTGGGTGGTGCTTGGAGGTAATCCTAACACACAAGACTTGGGCGCATCTTGAAGATGAGGCCATTGCAACAAAGACAAGATAGAGGTTTGCTCATCCGTGCGGAACAGCCAACACAATATAAATTGTGCGTCCTGATCTGGATAAACCTAACAGTTAGTACATAGCCTACTGGTGTTTTTACCCCCAATGGCCTGTTTCTATTGATCTGTGAACTTAGTGGCTTTTTCTACATGAGACTTCACAAAAGAAAGTGAACAGCTTTATAATACCCAGTTGATCGCTCTTAAGATTTTCTAACAAGGTGAAGAAATAGCTTGTGTGTACACTGAGAGTACTAACTGGTGGTGATGATAGTTACTGGTGTGTGTATAAACATTGATGAGCTGATCAGCTAGTCACTCAGCAATTACATGCCATAATTTTAAAGAGTAAAAACGTTTAACTGTTTTACAGCTCCCTTGTCCAATACATACAATATGTCCCCTAAAAATGTTCCTCTGTTAGACTGCTAAATTAAATCCAAAATCAAGTGTCATTCTGAAATCAGCATATTCCAAGTTTGCACTGCTGCTTCAACCTGAATGTAAATTAGGTGGAAGCACATGAAGGAGGACACTAAAAGTTTACAAGCTGGGTACTGCAAAACAAACCATAATTGGAATTCACTCTGTGAAAACAATTATGTGTATAACCAGTGAAAATGAACTTTGATTGGTTTCCATTTAAAACAAATCAACGAATTTGACTTTAGTTACTTAATAACAAAAATAAGAACAAGTTAGGGTATGTCTGTGGTGTGCATTTCTTTGTATCAAGCTATAAAAACATGTGCTGAGTTTGCACCTTCTGTAGCTAAGGAGTATAAAGATGTTGTTGGGGAACCCACCAAAACAGTATGTGATGCGATAAGGAAAAAAGGGCTTCATTCAACTTGTAATAGAAAAAAAAAGCAAAACAAAAATAACATTAAAAAAAACAGTTTTCCACAGCTAAATTTTTACTTCTTTGAGCTAAAGATCATCATTTGACAGCTAAATGCTGTATATCAGTCAAAAGCTATAAAATAAGATTGATAATAAACAATTCATGAGAGCATATAGGCTGATGTATTACACTGTACCAACGAGGGTCAATTAGTTTGAAGGTAAAAAAATTGACACTACGTGACATTTCTCACAACTACCAACCACCATTCTAATGGCCAGTGCAGCTGAAACCATTACGACTACCCCGCGAAATTAACTGCCTTCCTCCATAAAACAGGAAAAACTAATGAAATTTTCCACTCTATCACAATCAATTGCCTTCTGAGCCATTGCATTCATCAATATTTTGCTGCCCGATGCTGTTTATCAAATATCCGTTCCACCGATCATTTCTAAAGAATATGCCACGTGGGGTTTTCACAATTTATGAAGGATATATTGTGTTATGCCTCACTGAATCCACGACAGCATGCCATCGTATTCGCGTGGCATCACATTATCCATGGATCGCCGTGCAATGCATGGTTACCATGACAACAATAAACAACCACCCTTTCAGATTCAGGCCAGGTGATCATTGGTGCATGATCATAATACCACAGTTGCTTCAGTAATAAATACACTGTACACATGGTATATGAAAGAGCAGTACGACCGGCCTGCTGCCAGCAGCATTATCAGTTGATCAAAGATCATTATCTTAATTGCTTTTAAATTGGTGGACAGTTATGAAATTTATAATCAATATTTGGAATTCATTTTGACAGCAGTCACAGAATGATACATACATACACACACTTTTTATACATACACACTGAACAGACCCGCAAATGAAGCACACCCACACACACTCAAAGAAGGGAGGGCACAAGTTGTTACAACTTGTATTCAATGTACATATTATTCAGTACATATTATTTTTACCTTATAGCCCAATAGGTCTGCAAGATTATTGTTTTTTTTATGTTTTTTTTTTAGTTATGTCCCTCAATGGTAACTGTACCCTTCTCTATTATCATGCCGCATCCTCGCAAAATGAAGATGAAATATGGTAGAGTGGTATGTTTGAATATGACTGTTCATTTGAGTTTTTTTCAGGGGGGGGGGTAGAGGTTGTCGGAGTGAAACAAATTTAACAAACATTAACACAAGCTCTGTTATGTTTTTCCTCCACAATTTTATGCTGTAACCCTTTCCAGTGCATTAAACAGGATGTACTCCCATAGGCTGCACACTCCCTATGCCAGCCTTGTGGTCTTTGACTCTAGTTTACACCTTATTACCCATTTGGCACCTGTTGTTTGTTATTGGCTTCACAATGGCAGCAAACTAAACCACAGGTGACAGTTCACACAGCCATACACAATGTGTAGCAATGTTTACACTTCTATCATATTTTGTACAATTGATATATATATATATATATATCTTATAAAATTGTTATATTTATGAATATACGTACTGTAAGATCTGGTGTACTGGTATAGTTTTTACAAAATATATCTTTCATCAGTTATATGGATCAGCTGAAAAATTAAAAGAACCGTGTTACTGAGAAGATCTTTCAAGACTTTATGTTTTTCTGAGGTGTCTGATAACAAGTGAACACACAATGAGATTAGATTTCCAATGAAATATAGATCACCTCCCAGCCACTATACAACATATTTGTATATAAAGATGAAATAAAGAGCCTGATTAATAGTAATTGAGTGGAGCGATGTTATTACATTTAAATTGTGCCAAAGGGTGCAAAACACTATACTGTATATTCAGAGTGGTTTTATTTTCGGGAATTTTGTGACCAAATGCAAACAATTTTTACTTCCTGATGTACCAATATGAAGAGAATGAAACGGTAATAAAATCCTGAAAATATCTGTGCATGAAATACAAGGTTAACACTATACAGTAGCTGAAACCAAAAGAACAAGGGTGCTCAACTCTAAACCCCCCCCCACACACACACACACATACACACACACAATATTTAGTCATCATGCAGAATATACCAGATAAGTTTCAGCCAACTTGAATTTGAGTTTTCGCACCCCAAACATCCCAGTTCTGAAACTGCCAACTCTAAAGATTAGCAGTAATGAATTAACGTCTTTTGTACAGCATATACTGTGTGAGATATACATTAATTACGAACAAAATACTCATTGACCTAATGCTACAAGAACATGCAGCAATGTAATATTTACACTGAAAAGGCCTAATTTACTAATTAATGCCAATAACAAAGCAGAATTCTACATGCTTCCATTTCCTAAATTGGCCTCTCAAAGTAATCAGCTCAAAACATTTTAGTCCAACAGACTGGAATAACATGCATGCACCAGTATAATAATGTACATAGGCCTATTAAGCAACTATTCCCCCCCCCCCAAACTGGAGTAATGTACATGTACTATGAAGCCATCATGTACAGTTGATTAAGATCACACTGTATACAGAAACAAAGATAATGAAGACCACTATTACACTGAAATCAGGCTAATTAATTACTTAATTTTATTTATTTATTCATTTATTTATCTATTTATTTATTTATAAATTTTATTTATTTATATTTTATTGATTTATTTTATTTATGTACATGTATGTATGTATGTATTTATTTATTTATTTATCTATTTATTTATTTATTTATTTATTTATATATTTATTTATCTATTTATTTATTTATTCATTAAGTTATTCATTTATTATTTTTCTTAACCTAAACATCAGTCATATCAGTCAAATTCAAAACTCAGGAGACAGATTTCAGTTAGATTGCAGATCTCTGAATCTTGTTCACCATGTATGTTTGTCCATTCAAGCATGACCATTTTTTTTTATTGAACTGCCATGTGCACCAGTGTCTTTAATGTTCCTTGGACAGAACATAGAAAATTTGCCACACATGTTTTTGTGTGTTTTTTTTGCAGAAATTGAAACCACTTTCTCAGGTAAAATTAACCAAATTCCTCTGTCTACAGTATTTAATCAATCTTAGTCCAACAGCTGCTAATTGCTTAAGCTGCATATTCAAAATCAAATGTGTGTATTGAAACTGCAAAGCGAGATACAGCAATGTAAACTCCTTTGAGGCTCCCCACCACCAAGTAGGAAGAAAAGTGTCCTATCCCTGTAACCTTACCAATTTGATGTTACCCTTACCTGAGTGAGACATCTTCCAACACTGCGCAAGAAGACAAAATTATGAGGGATGACCTCATATCCTAACTGTTCTTCTATCACTGTCCTTAGTCCATACACTGTCAGCTCAGGCCAGACTCTGTGGAAAAAATTGAGGAATATCTCTTTGAGTATTTTACACATTTTAAAATCTTTAAGTCAAAATTCATTGAAAAAATTACAACGTACAAAATGTATTCATGCAGCTCTGCTTAAGTATGGGAGCCATGTGGCAAGCACTGCCACCCCTCCCCCTTGCAAACACACATGCCACGAAAAATGAATTAATACAAAATAATAATAGAAATTATGATAAAAATGATAATAATAATAATAATAATAATAATAATAATAATAATAATAATAATAATAATAATAATAATAATTTAATAATAATAATAATAATTTAATAATAATTAATAATAATAATTTAATAATAGTAATAATAATAATAATAATAATAATAATAATAATATAATAATAATTTCAAGAATAAGAATAAGAATAAGAATAACAATAACAATAATCTAAGAATAAGAATAACAATAACAATAACAATAATCTAAGAATAAGAATAAGAATAAGAATATAACAAAGACTTTAAAATAATGATATCATGTGCATTAAGGAATGACTGAAAATCAAACTTGTGATATTGATTACGAAGAAAAAACAGTGAATAGGTGAATGACTGGATGCATATGCAACTGTCAGGAAGAAAAAGAGAAAGCGGCAGAATACCGGTAGAATTGAAATTAAGAATGAAAGCTGTAAAATCATACTACTGTACATATAACTTCACATCACTTTACAAACCTGACAAACCCAGCTGACAGTGCTTCAGATATAGACTCATTGTACAAGCTGCGGTACTTTTCATTCCATGCTTCCCTTGGCACAAGATACACATGGAGGTCAACCAACTATAGTAAAGAGAGAAGAAGGAAGAAATTTATTATAATAGTATGTTCTATTGAGAGTTATAGCCTATGAAACATGGCACTGATGGCAGGATAGCCTGTCTGTCTCTACGCACTTAAGATGAATGAAAACAAAACAAACTAAGAGAAATGCATTAGGCACTGGGTTTACATACATGTATTGGATAAATATCTTTGTTTTTCCGTTGTTATCACTTTATTCGTCATTGCTTTTCTTTTTGAGTGTCACCAAATGTTCACAATTTCATAGTAAGTACTGCATAACTTGAATCTCAGTTGGATCAAGAGAATTTGATTCATGCTAGCAAACTACTCAGTAGTCACACATGCGTGTAAATGGTGTAAATGGCATTGAGGTATGAGCTCTGACTTATCACTTACAAAAACTTGAAAATAGCATATGTTTGCGCGTGAAGCGCGCCAAAATTTTTTGAAAATTTGAAAAATGGGACCCATGTCTAAGGATCTGTTTGACGAAAAGGGGACCCTCGTCTAAGGCTTTTTCTTGAAATTGAAAAAGTCATCCTTCCCAGCGGTACATCCCAGTAATTGGTATCTCCTCCCCTACCTCCCTCCACCCCCCCCCGATTAGAAATAGAATATGTGTTGTGATTTTTAAATGATCATCAAGAAGACATCACTGTACATTTCTTACCAAAAAAAATTGCTCCCACCCCCTTGTAATTTCTAAACAAACAGGAAGTGTTTCAGAATGTGTGATTTTTCAAGCATTTTGTAAAGCACTCCTTACCCACTCAATACACATTGGTTCATTGGCTTTGCATCAGCATGAATGGGAACTTACATACCAAAAACAAATCTATTTGCAGGACTGAATACTGTTAGATCAAAAGCCATGTCTGACTTCAAGTTCATATCAATCAGACTCAGAGACAAACAGAGATGGACAGACACACACACACCTCTCACAACGTCCTACAATGTCAAAATTACAATGTCAAAATTTTGAACATTCCTCAACGTTGAATAAAGTTTATCAAGGATCAACGCATGCAAGATAAATGAATGTGACGGGCAAGCATGAACCTATTTGTCAGTTTCAATGAATGAATCCGCGCAGAAGCAGGACAGTACTGCAGTCAGCTACACCGGTGCATCACCACCAACTGCCTGCTGGTGTGCACTGCCCGCGGACTGGCGGAGTACCAGCAGTGTCAGTGACAGTGGCACTGGTAGTAAAACTTACTTGTTCCGATGACGGACGTACTATCGGATACGAAGATGTCATGGTATCTTAATCCTTTAAGTAATTCCATGAAAAGGCAGGATGGCCCATTATCTTGATGATTAAGACATACTGTATTTAAATTCCTCGTCGATCAAAAACAAAAATATAACTTGTCGTATTCCTCAAACTGCTGAACAACGGTGGTGCTGTGCTTCGCTGCGTGGCTAGTTTCTAAGGGCGGTATCACGTGACCACCCCTCCGAGTCCCAACAGCTGGTATTCTCCGCATTGGACGTTTCGGTTGCGCCGGTATACTCAGAGTAAACTGTACTTCACCAACGTTTTGTTCTTAAATTAAATTCATTCAGCCATTAACAAAATAATCAATTTAATGATATCAATTATAACCCCACCACCCTTGAAATGCTTTGGGGGAAAATATAGGTTACAAAGATGTGGTTGCACTATTTTCAAGTTTTCTGTGAAAGATTGGAATGTTAATTGTGTCACAAATTAATGATCTTCACTGCTTATTTGGATTGATCATGTTTTCACCATGAATCGTCCATGACTGTTTCTCATAAAAAATTTGAAGAAAAAAAGCAATCTAGGTTTCCATGAAATTCGAAATTAAATTGATAACTTCTGTATCAACCAAACCTTTAAATTTCGGAATTGAAATGAAAAAGTAAAGTGAGCTGTTTGTGATCATGGTGATCATGCCCCGGGGATCACAATGTAGGCCTATATTTTTCTTTATTGGGCTGCGATTCAAGAAGTATATAGCCCTGAGAGGGGGAGGAGGAGGAGGAGGAGGAGGAGGAGGAGGAGGAGGAGGAGGAGGAGGAGGAGGAGGAGGAGGTTGGTGGTGGTGCGGTGGTGGGGAGATTGATCAGAGATGCAAGAGGAGGAGAGCCGGGCAGGGGATGTGGGGAGAGGAGAGGACTGTGAGGAGGGGAGATAGGGAGGACTCGGGCGAGGAGAGGAGGAGTGAGAGCCAGGTGGCCTGGAGGAGGAAGGAGGAGGAGTGGAGGAGGACTTGAGGAGGACGGAAAGAGGCGGAGATGATAAATGGAGAGGAAGAGGAGATTGAGGAGGAAAGGAGCAGGGAGGAGGAGAGGAGGGAAGGAGGAGGCCGAGGAGAAAGAGGAGTATAGGGGGAGATATAGGAGGAGGAGGAGGCGGGAGAAACATGCACACGTTGGGTCAAAATAGAAACTAGGCCAAACTGTTTAACAAAATGTTTTTGCGCATGCATGCACTTAGTCTGAATTCCAGACTCCGCCTCTGCGAAGCAGAGGCCGGCCGCGAAGTAGAAAAATGTATTTTGTTGGTCTACTCAATACGTCTGACAGTCAGACTAGCATGCACTGTGCGCACATATTTTTTATCAGAGTTACATATAGTTGTAAGAAATGAATATTCAGTGACTGTCACGGACAATTTTTTTGTATCAACGAGTCCCAGCATTCTTTTCGCGAGACATCAAAATGCGGGTATATGTATACTCTAACTGTCATACCACTCATATTGAGAGAATTATATATGGACTTTCGTAAGAGTGGAATAATTCCGCTCTCAAAATAGTAAAACTCACTTTCCAAAAATTTAGGCCTACCCACTATTCCACTCCTCTTTAGTGGATTCCCACTCTTATATTCCATATAAGGCCAATCCATTATCGAGTACGAGTATGGCAAGCAGTAGGCCTATGCAGTAGTGATTTGTATACTTTACGAGTTGATGGAAACATCAAGCAGGAAGTAAAATGTACATACCCACGCTCTCAATGAGAGCGGAAATTACTAGATCACTAAAGGGGTGTGTGGGGTGTGAGTGTGACACCCCTCCCCTACCCATTCATGGTCGCAGTCGGCAACTTAATTCATGCACCCAGTCGTCAAATTCATGAGTCCAGTCGGCAAAATGAAGGAAAGGGGAGAGAGAAAAGGGGGGGGAGAAAGGAAAGAAGAATGAGAGGGAAGGAAGAAAGAGAGAGAGGAAGAAAAAGAAGGAAAGAGAGAAAAAGAAGGAAAGAAAGGAAAAAGAAAGAAAGTAACAAAGAAAGAAAGAGAGAAAGAAGGGCGGGGAGGAAGGGAGCTTATAGTAAAACAATTGACCAGCCACCCTAGCGTGTCAACATGAGTGCGTTCACGAGCTGGCAAAATCTTGAACAGAGGCAGTAGGCAATATCAGTTGTAAACAGTTGGCACAATTATTTGAAAATCTCTGACTGGATAATGCCACTTGGCAAAACAAACAAACCAACTGCAGTCAATGCTTATATGCATTCTATGGTTTTAAATGATGCTAAATACACATTTTAGGTAAAAATATCAAATTTTCTCACCCTGAGAGGGGAACTCCCTCCCAGTGACCCCCATTGGCGTAGATCCGTGACGTCATCCTATTCAGTGGGGGGGGGGGGTGGTCTATTCATTCATCCCCCCATGAATAGGGTGACGTCACAGATTTATGCCAGTGCATACCCCCCCCCCCCCCCAACTTTATCACCAGTGTTGTAGGACTCAAGTCCGGACTCGGGCAGCTGGACTCGGACTCAGACTCGGAGACCCGGACCCGGACTCGAACTCGGATAGGTTGAACTCGACTACAACACTGCTTATCACCAATCAACAATCGCCACAACCTTTGGCACAAGAACAACAAAATTTCAATTATGCATTCCTTTATCCAAAATAGGGCAGAAAACACATATTTTCAAAGTAAAAATGTCAAAATTTTCTCATATGGAGGGGGAACCCCCACCTAGACCATCCACAATATATCACCAATCTAAATACTGCTACATTTTTTGCATTATAAATAAAATGTCAAAGTATGCAAACCTTCATAAAATAATGGGAGCTGAAAAAGCATACATTTTCAAGGTGAAAATGTCAAATTTTCTCACCCTGGGAAGGGCCCAATCTACCTCCGATCATCAATCGCCACAACCTTTGCACAACAAAAAAAAAAACAATGTCAGTTATGCTTTCTTTTAGCACACATAGGGCAGAAAACACTAATTTTCAAGGCAAAAATGTCAAAAAAATTCTTTTGGTAATTTAGCCGTTATTTCACTTGATTTTTTTCTTTGTTTTGACAATTTAGCCTTTATTTCACTTGATTTTTCTTTCTTTTGATAATGACTCCGTTACTCGCTTTATTTTTTTTCTACCCGGTATTTCATTTGATTTGTGTCTTTCTTTAGAATTTAGCCGTTATTTCACTTTTTTCCTTTCTTTTGATATTTTCGCTGCTATATTTCACTTGATTTTTTTTTTATTTCTGTCGGAAATTTAGCCTTCATTGTTTCACTTGTTTTTTTCTATCTTTTGGTAATTTAACCTTTATTTCACTTGATTTTTTTTTCTTTTAATAATTTAATCGTTATTCAAGGAAAACAATTAATCCTAATATCCCGGGGGGGGGGTCATTATGCCCCCCCCCCGGACCCAACTTTACTACGATTTCTCTGTCGCGCGATTTTTTAGTACTGCGCCGTTTGTCTGGCACTTTACTTTCAAGTCTTGTCGCATCAGTTGAGACCATTTTTGTCAAAATACGGACATACCGTTACG
>JZLH01S0140702.1:57652-78710 GCA_001188425.1 Eucidaris tribuloides
AAAGAAGGGTACAGGTGATATGATGATTGTAGAAGATTATATCATCACCAACTGGTCGGGACAGTGTTGTGAATGTGTCGATCACAAGAGAATATATTTTGAGAAATTAATATTTATAGGTATAAAGTCTTTGTACAATTTGTATGTTGTGTATGGTTTAAGTATCATGTTAGTTTTAAACTAATTGATTTCTTGGTGCCAAACACATCAGGAGAAAGAGATAAAAATTCTCTCTAAAGTGTTATTTGTAATAAAAATTGTCAAGGATCTAAACACTAGGTTAAATTTTCCAGAAGTGTTATTTAGTATATCTAAGGTATGGGGAAATAAGTTAATAACAATGTTAGTACCGCAAGCAGTATATTTGATTTTTTTTCCCCCAAAGGGCAAATGTTGCACTCTAGTCAGTTTAAAGGTGGATAGGGAAATTACCCCATTAAATAATATCTGACTTTACTGTATGGAATTACTATGAAAATACTATTTTATTGATCGGAGGTTTCTGTTAACTGGTTGCAGTGGCCTTGAATTCATTGGCAAATCTAGCTAACACCCCCCCCCCCCACTTCTGACACCACTGACTGGTTGAGGACTAAGTAATAAATATCTCGGGCTGGGGCAATGGACAATGGAAATATTGAAGTCAGACAGGTTGGATTTCAAATGTAACTAAAAATATGTAAATATTTCTCAGCATTGTGTGGGTTTCAGATTCACAAGTTTTTATACCCCCGCCAAATGAAGTTTGAAGGGGGGTATAGGAATCAGCGGTCGGTCGGGCGATCGTTCGGTTTGTTGCAAATCTTGCAAATCGAACTACTTCCCGAGTTTTCGACCAATGCTGATGAAATTTGGTACACACATTGGTCTTGGAGTAAAGATGTGCAAGATATATTTTTCACATGTGTTGGAAACTGTGTTGCCATGGTAACTTCATATTATGCAATATATTGGGTAAAAATCTTGTGGATCAAACTTCTTCCTAAGTTTTTGACCAATGCTCATGAAATTTGGTACACACATTGTTCTTGGGGTGAAGATGTGCAAGACACATTTTTTGCCTGTGTCTAAAACTGTGTTGCCATGGTAATGGCATTTTATGGCAATAAATCAAGTAAAAATCTTGCAGATTTAACTTCTTTCTTAGTTTTTAACCAATTCTCATGAAATTTTGCACACTCATTGGT
This sequence comes from Eucidaris tribuloides, assembly GCA_001188425.1. Lineage (NCBI taxonomy): Eukaryota > Metazoa > Echinodermata > Echinoidea > Cidaroida > Cidaridae > Eucidaris > Eucidaris tribuloides. Next base: position 58,840 of record JZLH01S0140702.1, read on the forward strand.
CTGTGCAAGACACATTTTCTAAATTTGTCGGAAACTGCATTGCCATGGTGACGGCATGTTATAGTAATCAGTCGGGTATGTAATGGGGTGGGGGTATTAATCACCTTCAGTGATATTTCTATTTTTTCTGCATTTTGTCTGTCTCTAAGAATAGTTTTGCCTGCCAATTATCAAAATTAATAATAGCTTATGAAAAAAATTTGAGTAGAGAGCAAAAACAATTTTCTGGGAAGCATTTCTATTCAAAATTGCTTTTTTACAAACTGCTGCCTTTCATCTTTGGTCCACAAGATGACTGTTCAGAGCTCCTTTTTATACAGCATGAATAAGGACCTGACGGACTTGGTTGCCCTCTTGACGGACGTTTGGCATGATAATCTTCATGGGTTCTAAGAAGGTTTTCTATCACCAGCCTGGTTGGTAGAACTTGGCTAAGCTGATAGTTTTATCAAGCTGACATCAGAGAATGACTAGTCATTGAAATGTGTTGGTTTTCCCCATCTTACAAACCACCTGTTTGTCCGGAATGTCTTGAGCTTTAGCTTCAAAACAGTTCTATCACTAGTTCTTTTGGGTGGTTTTCGTGAGTTTGGATCTGCTGGCAATGAATTTATGAGCTTTGTTTATCAACTTCCTGCTAACACCAAAATGTCTGGCTGCTTCCCTTTGTGAAACATGTTCAAAGAGCAAGCTAATTCGTGTGAAGCAGGGAGATGGAATAGAGCATCAGATATTGTAATATTCTACACCTTCCATCAATATCCAGTGCCAAATACCAAGTGGACTCTGGTATGACGAAGAGATTGCACGCATCATGACCAGGAGAACATGACTTGCCATCTTTGAATCGTTATTCCCTTTACATTTTCTTGCATAAGTCTGCATTTCATCATTTATTATACCAAGATTGGTGAAACCAATTATTTCCCCAGTTTATGTTGAGAGCTAAACGTGGCCTTGGCTGATTTTCATTTCAACAATAGATATGGTGATATTCTTCTTGTGCTGTTTCAATGTGCTGAATTTGATATCACTGCAGATGCGTTGGAAGAACTAGATGTTAAATCTGGGTGGGTTGTAGGTAATGGCAGGCTCCGGCATTTATTTACACTAATATTATATTTGGTCAGAGTTACATTATGATTAAATCAATATTTGCACTACGCGTGACATAACGTTCGCATTACGTTTGAGGCACGTATCAATTACGACTTTGATTATAACATAACAATCTTCGATACTACATACTAAATCAACATTACCTAATTATACATGCATCAAGCATAATGTACATATACTTAGTCTTCGTTCTAGTCAGGTATGTTTAATGTTTCATCTAACCTTACCTAATTAACTTTGTTGTATTTTCTAAAACTTATGTCTCTAATACTTAATGATAATGATCAAGTATTGATTAATGATCAGTCTTCCACGACTCTTAGTCTTTATTCAGACCCTAAAATGTAACTTTGTTACAGTTTATTAGTAAAGGGTCTTTATATGAGGCAAGAATAAGAATCCAGAATTCCTAATATCTCATATGCTGAAGATGACTTTGCATGCAAAGCAATGCACAGTGGATAAAAGCAGGATGCCATCTCATACCCTTTGCTTTTGTGTGAAATTGCTTTATTTATTAGTTTGGGAAATTTTCAACAAATTGGTTTTTTATGTTCTCCTTTTTGTTGTGTAAAACCTCTGAAAGTGAGTCTCTGTTATCTTGATTTATGTCTCTGCCTCCTCATTGAATTTCTTTTTAATGTGAGCTTCTATCTTTGACTGACAACCACTCCTTCTGGATCATGTCTAGCTCACACCCTTGAATCTGCAACAAAGGGGTGAAGTGGTTTATGAGCGTACAAACTTGTAGTTGGGCAGGGCGCCTTATGAGGTGTCAAATTTGACTGGTCGAAGATTTTGAAAGCGAGAAGTTCTGGATCTGTTGAGAGTGATGACAGCTGACTTTCTAAACACTCAAGGATAGCCTCTACAATTGAGTGCATTGATCATAAGTGTTCAGATTGATGATCTTTGCATCTGCATTCTTGACCACTTGAACATTAATGCTTTGGAAACGTTTGTGATTTACATATTGGTGCTCATCCTCTGTTGGTGCTTGTATTTTGACATGAGTTCTGTCAATCACTCCAATCACCTTGGTTATCTTACCTTCTGGTAAACCCTTTGCTGCTGATATGAACAAAATGTGGCAATTTAGCGGCAAGTGTGGTGCACACTGTCCCAACAATCCTTGAAACTGACGCTTGCGAGATTCCAAGAGCATCTCCATCTGTTCACTGAAAGCATGTACGAATACAAATGTCAACCAGTTGCCAGGAAGTGGAGGGCGATACATACTTTGTCAATTGGATCAATCAGATTGTTGGTATTCCACTTTGGTGTAATGGTTTGTCTGATAAGATGTAAATATCAGATATCCTCCCTATTGAATCTGTACCAAGTAAGAGGTGTAAAACTCCACCTCCAGTCGAGGACGAGCCGGGGAAATACTGATGGATGAAGTAAGAAGTACACGTATGAGATGAATAAAGTATAGAACTAAAAATCGGTGTTTCATGGTGTTAGATTATATTGTGGCGATCTAATGTTGTTTGCATTTTCACAGAAAGTGAACTCACTTTTTGACCAACTTTAATCAGAGAAAGTATTGTTAAATGTTCACAGCAAGCAAAATTAACCATTTGGTGTGATTTACAACTAGAGAGAGAAAAAAAACCCACTTTTCTTCTCTATGGAAAATGCAAAATGCTAACTCACTTGCAGTGAAACTAAGGAATTTATTCACTCATGTGGGCAAAAGTTAACTCACTTTCAGTGAAATAAAGGAATCCGTCTGACTGTTTCGTTTGCCAAGATTGGATTTAGATTTGTCATGTCTACAATCATAAAGACCTCCTCAAACTAATTCTCTCATTGGTTTTGGGGTTGATGATGGTCAAAAGGCATTTCCCACTGGTTTGACTATTGTCTTATTGTACATTTTCAACAACTTGCTTGTCTGCTGCAGTTTCAGTTTGTGCCAATTCACAGTATCTCTAGGCAATATGTTACAGGTCGATCCCGAGTCCAACTGGAATCGCACATATTTGCCCTGTACTACAATCATGGCGTATTCTATCATGGGACTGCTCTCCATCAAAGAATCTATTCTCTCTACGAGCCCAACTGTGTTTAGCTCTTCTGAGCTCGTATAGTCTTCTTCATGTTGCGTTTCTCCCACACCATGCACTTCAGTCTGGACCTTACTTTTGCTTATTGTCTATAGAAATGGTTGCTCTTGCCACATTTTTTGTAACCATTTGATTAATTCAATAACCTTGTACATTTGCAGTGCGTGAGTCCATAGTCTTTCTATTCGTACACTCAACAATCAGTAGACACAGGCGGGGGGGGGGGGGGGGGGATAGAATCAGCCCCCTCCCCCCAAATATAGCATAGCCAAAAAAAGCCCAGCCTGATCAGGGTTAAAGAGAAATCATAAACTCCATAATTTCATTTTCAAGCTCATGAAACAGACTCAATGTTACTGTTTGCACACAAACAAGGGAAGCACAAGACTAGCTCTTTACAGGAGTGTTGTCGCAGTTTATTCACAGATTATTGACCTTACATACAAAGTATTATGAATCAATTATAAAACAACATATTGTGACGGCCACCCTTTACCGTCTCCGTGCCCGATCCAACCTCTCCACCCGAATCCCCATTCCCACTTCTGTCAGAATTTCAGGGGACTTTAAAGAGGGGGCATCGCTGACACGGTCATCGTCTGACCTGTAGAGAGCGCTTTTCTTTCCATGCATTTTTCCCTGGAAACTATTGGTTAACAAATCCGAGCAGTATGACTTCAGTTTCCAAAATAAGACAGGTCAGAATATATTACCAAACTTATAAACTCCGTGGGACGTGGACCCATTTGATCAAAGTATATGATCGAAAGTGAAAGGGGATATAAGACTATATAATTCACACACTCAGTCAGGATAAACTGGTAAATTCATTCAAGTATCATACACCAATAAACACTCAGATTTGGTGACTCAGATTTAAGTTTGAACGATGAAAAACAACGAAGAACAAATTTTATTTCTGTATTTACAAAATGTACATCGCCACTGTTACAATTCTTTATTCATCTGATGTCTCTTAATCTATTAATTTCGGAAATAATTCTTTAAGATGATATAAGGGTAACTAATAAACTCCATTTAATCTTTCACATATTCTTTGACTGAGGATACTCTAAATTAATAATATGGAAATAATTTGCTAAGTCGATAGAGCGTATAACTATTCGTAAGTAACCAGTCTGTAAATAATTAATTCAACAACCCTTCAAATAAATATTTCAATGAAAGCCAATAAAACCAAAGCTATATGATTGAAGGGTCTTTGAGGGATTTTATTATTTATTGGTAAATTATAAATTCATCTGGGATTCACGCCGTACGCATTAGCGTAATTTATTTATTCCACAAAATATTCCATTTTAAATGTACACTGTCACTAGCGTAGATCTATAGTTAATAAAGTACCTTGTTGGTAAAGTTATATGGGAATTAGAATTCAGCAGTTATAATGCTCATCTCACAGGGTCCAACGGCAGAGAGAAAATTGATGTGAACGAGAGCACCTTTTTGCAGATAAAGCCGCAGCGATCTCTCAAGAACGTCGGTATAAACGACGATTTGCGTAACGTGGCGGTGTAAACAACCTGTATCGCGCCGCCGCGCGAAACTTCAAATCCGACAGAAAATGGCAAGTCAAGCTCAACAGCTAGTTTATTGGCCGAAGAAATCGCATACGGTATTCTGAAACATTCGCGCAAAGTTGATACGGAATGAAAGATAAGCCGTCATTCGAAAGAGAATAAACCCTTTCTGTCGATGTCATAAATGAATTATTTGGGCAAATATCCAAGAAAAGAATAAAGGCGAAATATGCGAAAACAACATCACTAGCAGAATTCATCGTGGATGTAGAGAAAACGTTCCATGCGAGTCGGTTTACAATCATCTCACCCTACGGTAAATCACTTATTTTCCAGCTACTGAAAGATAATGCGTCGAAACTAATCATAAAATTCCGTAGCTAAATCTAAATGACATCAAATAAACATTACTTTGTAGCATTTGACACTTTCTTGACGTAATATTAATAAAAGTTCTAGTTTCGTCACGAAAACATCGTCTATAATTTAACAAGGATCTACGTACGGAAATGCGCTTACGCACAGCACGCGCGCATGTCAAACGCTCATTTACCAATTTGACGCGTTCGCGACAACACGGCAATTCGTATAGGTCTAGATGCCTAAAATTCAATGATTCATTACACTATAACTTCACTAGTCAAAATTCACACTCAGGATTGACTAATCTTAAAAGGAAGTTTCCAAATCTTCATCCAGAGGTTCACGACATGAACGGGTAAGGACAAATTTACAAAGATAAAATCACATCGAAACTACGTATGCACGACTAATGTTCGCTGCACTGCCATGTCCTTAGCGTATCGTCGAAGACTAGGACTATCCGTCTGCCAGAAGGTAAGTTAAAAGTCTAAATTAATAATAATAAATCTGAAATATCCAACAATTCTTATATCAATTATAATTATCCATACCCACCTTTCCTAACTATAGTCACAAACTTGCGTAATATAGGCCTATACGTCTATAACATCAGATAAGAATACCAGGGCCAGGATCGCTTACTGCTACCAAAATGTAGTAGAATTCCTTTGTTTACATTAATTGCTATTGACGATGACTAAACAAAAAGGATAACATAAAGCTTAAAATGTGGGGTCGCTACACTGTCCCCTACCCCGCAAAAATGCATCCTCGCATTTTCAATCATAGAGAATACATCTAAGTAAACTTGGGTACGCTCAATTTACATAAAATTTCCAAAACTCATTCTCAATAAAGTAAGGTCAAAACTGGAAACAATTCACTATATGAAACAAATCAATGGCAATTAGGATGGTCCACAGTTGTTTTGTTTTGCGCCTATCATAAAATGAACATATGTACATGTTTTGGATCATACACCCAAACACCAACAGATACTCACACCGACTCTCACACACAATCAATCCGTATCTTGTAAGCAAAACATAGCAACTGTATCTCTTCCTAATCAAGGCCACAAATGTCCATTAAATGCGGACATATTTTTGAAGAAACATCCACTCGTTTTATGAGGAGTGGGTACCCAAGAGATTCTATTTATTATATACAATTCAATTTGTCAGTACTCAATGGTGTCACAATATATACATATATTCATTCAACAATAAGAATATACAATGTCAAATTTGTATTATTATTATATATGTATATATATATATTTATTACTTCATTCTTCAATCTTCTATCTTCTATCTTCAATCTTCGATCACAAGTATATACAAATCATTCATGACGTACTGAAGAGTTCACTTCCTTTTTGACACGTAGTAAGAGTATCGGGTATAAAAGGACCCATCCTTGAGGTGAAGAGTCTCGATGGTTCTTTGGACGCCTTCTCCAGACTCCAGCGCGTAATATTTTGTCTCAGATGTGGCCATACGGTGTTGTCCTGATCCGGCCGTTGACTCCTTGCACATTCTCCTGCACCGATCCATGAGTAGATCTACTGGATCTTCGTTACGGGCTTCGTTATTAGATGGCCCACTGGTCGACGTTTGGCTGGCTTTTTCCTTATATGCGCCCTTATCCCCATCGACCTGCAGCCCAACGCTGACGTTAACAAACCGGCCTTACTATTTGAACTAGGCTTGCCTCATTTGATGTAGACTACTCTACCATTGAATTACCCACGGTAATCAGATCCTTGTAAACATGCCCATCGTAGCTTTCTCAATCACAAAACAAAGGGGAAGAACAAGGGGATGGGAGGTGTATCAAACTACGCGAAATACCCCCGAAATATATTTGTGTTTGCACTTCGCGAACTTGTGCCGTAATCGGCCATCTATGTCGTTAACATTGTATACAGCCTGTAACTCATTTATTATTAAAGTATAACGATCTTGCTATATTTCTTTGTCCTTACCTAGATGGAAGCGTTTATTATTGAGCAATAGTTATTCCCCTTTTAACTGATGTGAGCCGCCAAACCGTTCGCAATCTCCTGTAAAAATATTCGAATGCCCTTATCCGACAGATGTATGCCATCCTGACGGAATAACTCCGCACGTTCCATAATCAGCTGCTCTTCCTTGCGGCACATCGCCCTCGCCTTTTTGTTCAAGGCTCACCTCAATCTGTCCCCGTCGCTTGGTCCCAAAAGGCATCGTACTTGACATGTGGTACAATTTGTGACCACGCAATGAATGCGTTCGGTACAAACTCGCGTACTTGACGAAACACTTTTTCCATGTCGCGATACAAACTGAGTTTGTCCTTTCCGCCGATGTCGTTTGGGCCGACATGCACAAGTATAAGCGAAGGACGAAAATTACGAACATCACTCCTTATGTTTTCAAGAAAATCCGGTACTTGCTCCAGTTTTAGGCCTCTGCGGCCCCTCCACAGAAAGTTAGCGTTGAGGCCCAGGGTTGCATTCCCCTGCGACTGTGCGTATGCTCCGGCCCAGTATAATATGGAATCGCCTGTCATTAGCACTCGTGGACCTGCAAAATATAAGAAAAGAAAAACTCCTGGCACTATATAGTTCTTCTGGCTATTATGTGCTAATACGATTAAATAATTAAACTTTGTTGTCTGAACCAAGTTGTGTCTGAATGGACAATTAATCACCTGAGAATACAAAAATTTGGAAATTCATGCTGTCACTGACAAGATATGAATGAATCAACAACTTATACTCGGGGCGGCTAAAAATCAGCCTATATCCACACACCGTAAGTCTATGGGAGGTAATGGGCAGGTGAATCCGGTCAGCTTACGATTTTCACTTTTTAAAAGCACCAAATAATCCTTTCAAATGCAATTTTTCAGGGCTTAATTTTTTACCTTATCATGAGCGGTATGAAAACCTTTCTAATTTCTTGAATTTCCCAACTTACGATACCACTAGGTGAGATTGCTACATTCACTTTTCGTCTGAAAGTTTATGTGAATATAACGCCTATGCGCCTCTGACTTCCAGCGTCCCATGCGCTGGATCGATGCTGCATCGAAACCCGCCATAGCTGCGGATGTGGCCGCACCGATCTTGAAGGAGTGAGATGTGAATTGTGCCGCCGGCATGTTAAGGAATGCCAAACACCTTCTTAATAGTGCCGTGAAACAGCGCCTCGACAACTGACTTCCACCAAAGTTGCAGAAAAAGGCGTTTCCTGTCTGCGGTCTAACTGCGATATAATTCAGCAGGGCTGCTACGGGGCAAATAGGATTACCAATGTTTTCCGGAATCAAAGTCCAAGATTCTTGTCCCCGCTGATCTGTTTTAGAATACCGAATGTGCATCCTTACGTTGCGTTGAGGGGGGTTACCTTCAACTACGACATCGCTTATTTTTAGACTGATGTCCTCCGCTGACCGAGAACGACACGTAAATTCGCCAACCCGCAAAAAACCGAAAAATGCCACTACAAAACATGCTTTAAAAAGCGTAGCATCATACAAATTACACACTATGGGAAGAGCCGACAACAGTCGCCTCAAAACCGGAAGCGTAATAGGACAACGCGTGTCGGTCCTCGCACGCCGTCGTCGACAACCTTCTAACAAACGCTGCACGATAAAGTGCTTAGTAACATCCGGCCTCCCTCGTGTACGCAAGATAAATGATAATCCTCCTATGTACGTTACTATGGTGGATGCCGTGTATCCCCGCAGTGATAGATATGACACGAACATCGCAACCTGTTCGTGTGAACATGGCAATACTTCCCCCGGAAAATAAATCATTGCAAACTTACGAAAAGCCTCCTGGGCCTGCTGGGATATTGCATGTGTGTTGCGGGCCCTGGATGCCGCTAACAAACCTTCCTGCTTGTGGCGAAGATCGTCCACAGATGGCTTGGAAGAGGTGTGGGTTGAGGTTCCGCCTCGGGTGCCAGCCGATGGAAACGCTCGTTTTGAAAACGGGATATAGCATCAGCGATATTATTGCGTACACCCGGTACGTATCTGGACCAAAATCTTATATTATAGTGAAGACACGTGACCACTAGCTTCCTGACCAGGCCCGGGCACTTCAAAGTCTGTGCGTTAATTACTGACACGACTGCCTGGTTACCTGACCAAAACAGTACTCGTTTATTGGAGAGTTCCGGGCCCCACATTAGTAGCCCAACTACAATAGGGAACAACTCTAGAACACAATGGAATATTCAGGGGTACCGACTCCTTCGGGCCATTTGCCCTGTGTCCATTTCCCACGAATCCGATACTACCGGCCGAGTCAGTATAAAATTGCAGTTCCTCATTTGTCCATGTGTGCACATCTGAAAACACTACTTTCCCATTAAAACGGCACAAGCACTGTCGCCATGCCTCGAGATCCTCCCTTGCCCCTGCTGACAAACGGATCTTAAAGTGTTGTTCACGGACACCCCTTGTCAAATCTATTAACCGTCTCAGGAATGCACGACCGGGGGCGACTGCCCTGCACACAAAATTCAAGCTGCCTATTAGCGATTGTAACGTCCGAAGCGTTACCTTCTCCTTGCGCGACACAGCGCTAATCGCATCTAAGAGCGCATGAATCTTCTCCTGTGGAACCCTCACTTGGCCCCTAATCGCGTCTATCTCAAGGCCTAGGAATGTTATCACTGTAACCGGGCCCTCTGTTTTTCCCCCGCTATGGGTACACCAAAACGTTCACACATGGCCTGAAAGCTGTACATTATGTGACTACACACTTGCAGTGACCTACCGACAAAAAAGAAATCGTCCAAAAAGTGCATAATATGTTTAGATCCAACTATTTTGCGACAATATTCAAGAAACGAACTGAATTTCTCAAAAACCGCACACGCTATTGAGCAACCCATTGGCATGCAACGATCATAGTAAAACTTTCCATCGATAAACGTCCCTAGTAAATCAAAATCATCCGGGTGTACTGGTAACAGGCGGAAAGCTGATTTTACGTCAGCCTTCCCCATGCGTGCACCCGCGCTCACTTCCTGTACCATAGCGACCGCATCATCAAACGTAGCGTAAACCACTGTGCAGTCTTGAGGGTCAATTTGTCCATTCAAAGAATTGTTTTTGGGGGTCAAAAGGTGATGGATCATCCTATATTCGCCGGGTGTCTTTTTGGGAACAAGCCCGACGGGTGAGCAGCTTTAATTAGGCAAGGGAGGTGAATCAAATGGGCCAACTATCCTCCCTAATTCTACCACGCTTAACACCATAGGCCTATTGTCACCCTGTACAGGTGCATTCTTTAACAGGCAACCCAATTCGACGTACTCGCCCCGCCAAATTTTTTCCTTCATCGCAAGCGGAACAGAAGAGCCTAATTTCTCCCTTGGAGTGGTTAACATGGGAGGGTTCAGATTTGCATCATCCACTCTTATCGGTAGCGTTTGCTCCAAATCATTGCCCCCCACCAATTCGTTTCCAGCACGAATCAAAGGCCAAGCGGCATGTACTACAACCTGGTACTCACCTACTACACTATCGATGGTCTGTGTTCCCTCCGAAGGAGCCGATGCCGTAGACGGTGCCGTTGTCGGTGCCGTGGTAGATGCCGCCTTCGGTGTCGTTGACGGTGCCTTGGCATTTTGCTGCGTACTGGCCCCTCCTCTCACTTGACCAACATCTCTACCACGGAGGGCTCTCCTTTTCGTGGCTCCGCTAGCCTGTCGCGCCGTTTTCCTCTTCGGCATACTGCCAGTTAACACTCTCTAACTTTATCCGTCGAATTTAACCATGAACTTAACTGCGAACCAGTAACTACACCATCACAGAAATAGACTCCTGTTCCATTAACCTGTCCATTTTGACGGGAAAATCAGTTGCTAAGTATAAGATAGGTATATTTTATTAAGCTCCCGAACACACGTCCACGCTCTTTGATCCCAACAGCGAGAATGAGGTCTGCAAATTTCTTTCCCACGGGAAACTACGCAAGCCTTACTCTTCTGCCTGCATTCCCACGTGCTATCGACATAGCATCATTAACATACCATGTGCGGTTTCGTCTGTACGCGAAGCCGCCTATTGTCATATCCACATCGTCGGCCTCTTTGATCGGCGCACACAGGAAACCGCACTGCGTGGTTCACAATTAAGTAGTTCGCTTTGATGTAAATAATGTTAAGCTACTTGACGTTAAAAGGTATTGTTCTTTAAAACAATACTGTACATGATTCCTGATCTGTGGGAGCATTGTGTTTTATATGAGGACATTATGCAGTTTATGAAACAATGATATTGACATGGATGTAAAATTAATGAAGAGATCAAGCACAAATTAATTTACTGATGAATGGGAAACTTTCACAGCAAAATCATAACACAGCATCCTTGAGTCTGGAGCACTGTGCATAAATCTTGTAATTTCACTTTGATTTATCACTCACTACAAAAAAATAAAAAATAAGAGGAAGATGAGTATTCTTGAAAAAGGGCCTTTGTCATCATTTGTATAATGTGATTACCATAGGTTAGAATCACATGAATGTCGGACAGTTTGACAAAAAAAACACTACAGTGGCATGTCTTACCATCCGAGCATATAAATGTATCTCCTGCAGAATTTAGAATTTCTTGACTTTCTGATCATGTCGGATCATTCTGGTTTGCCTGTAAATGGCATCTTTTGCGCATTCCTTGCTTTTCCCTGATCATCTACTTTAATTTTACAACATCAAATAGCAATTGGTTCATGAAGTAGACTTCCCTGATCAAGCACTGGAGAGTCACCCATGCCTCGATTTTCATTTATCCGTTCTCTTCATCGAACATCATAACACACTTTTCATGCTACAAATGAAGTTTGAGCAGAATTTCACTAAGGAGAGAGTCACATCAATTTATGTTAACTGACAGTTTGTGTCAGGACGCTTATAGCGGGTACTGGAGTTGAAAGTAGGAGAGTTTTTCTTACTTCTGTCGATTGGATGGATGTTACCGGGAGTTGCATGTTGGCCATATCTTATTTCTTTCTCCAATAATGTATCTTGGGCGACTTGTACATTCTTGGAATGGTCCATTCCTTAGTTACTTTCGTTTAGGATTGCGAGCTCTTGTGTAAATTTCTGGAATGCAGACATCACATCGTCCAGAGTTTTTAACCTTTCTCCTGCGTTGTCAGTTTCTGTTCACTGAGGGCAGTCTTTTTGTGCAGTTCTTCATTTTTCTTTAAATCAAGTTTTCCTGCTCTTTAAATTGCTATTTTCCTCTGTGAGGATCTCGACCTGTGAAGCTATGGGGGATTCCACACCCTTGGATAGCCCCATGAGGATCTCCAAGGCCTCTTTATCAAGGCTATCCACGTATTGTTCATTTTCTTATACTGTCTGGTATCGGAAATGTGACAGGTGTTTTGAGCTCTGCAAGCTTTTCTTTCAGCGTTTCTCCTGCTGCTTTCAGTTTCCCAACTGGGATGATGATCGGAGGAGCCTCCTCATACTCTTCTCTTGTAGAGATCATCTGTGGCCCATGATCAATGATAGTTGCAGCCTATGCAATAACACAAGAAAGAAGAAAAAGGTACATCTTCATAAAGATAATATCTGTAATGTTCTGAGCAGGCTGCTTACTTCACTGGGGGACTATGGAAACAGAATAAACATTCTGCATATACAGTGGAACCTGGTAGGACCTAAAAACTGTCAACTCTGGGTACCGTCGTCTACCCGGTTAACGATAAGTTGGGTTCGGGATATAGTGTGTTTGCCAGACAACAATATGACACCTATGCACTCTTGAAAATACTATTAATTCATACTCTTTATTAGAGCAAAGAAACAGATACTGTAAAACACAATACTTTCGCGACATGAAACTTTCGCGAATAGGAGCCGACGGCCATTTCGCGTGCATGAATCTTTCGCGAATCACTGACCATGAAAAAATAAAAATTTAGCGAAATTTGCTAGGAAGACGCATTTGGTGTTTTATTAATAAATTATCGCAACAATTTATAGAAAATACTTATTTTAATGCCTCTGAAACTCCATTTTATCAGATGTAGAAGTGCACTGCGACCATCGTAAGTAACCGCGCACCATTATCTTGAGTCATATGACTGGTATTTGTATTGGCATTAAAAAAAATTTGTGTATACACAATCATTGTGTATACACAATCATTCGCGTGCATTTTACTTTCGCGAATCTGGACTCCTCGCGAAATTCGCGAAAGTTAAATGCTCGCGAACATTTCTGGTTTTACAGTAGTTTATAAATCTTTCATGGTACAGAACAAGTTTATAACTTTCAGAACAAGTTTATAACTTTCGATTTCACAATTTATCAAATACAAATACAATTTACCTATTATAAATTCAATTTATCCATTCCAAAATTACCAAATTACCCAAAACTCACAGAAACTTCTGTATTTTCTTCGTATACTGTATAACTCATAATTAATGATATTAACAAAAAGATACAGAACGATAGCACCTCGGGTTTAGTTGCTTTGAGTTCAGTTCAGTTCGCTGCACAGGTCAGTTCGCTGCACAGGTCAGTTTCCCACTGGCGACTAGCGACAATTGAAGCAAGTCAATCCATTACGACGACTGAAAGTTCGCGTGGCGATATGGGCGACAACAGCATGCAGGCGTCGACCAGTGTAGCGTATCAATCTACCAGGCGGGCGTCGACCAGGCGAGCGTCAATCAACTACGTGAGCGTCGACCAGGGAAGGAGCGGGCGTCTACCTGTGAAGACGACTGAAGACGCGTGTCAATCGATTGCGACGACAAGGGAATGGTGTCGACCAGTGACGACGAATGAAGGCGCGTGTCAATCGATTTCGGCGACGAAGGAAAGGCGTCGACCAATGACGAAATGAAGGCGGGGTGCCAAGCCACGATCCCAGCTCGTCCAGTATTTGACATGAGAAGAGACCCAAGCAATGAAGGCTTCTCCGATGTACCAGCCTGCTGTGCCGGACCCGGTGAACCAAGGGTGTTATGTCTGCACTACATAACATATATGGGCGTGCCCCATATCCTTGCTGCTGCCTCCAAACACACGTCAGCTACTCTCTCGAGCACAACCTGCTCTCACGAGATCTGGGTGTCTTCTGCCAATTTTCCACTCGGTCTCCAACCTACATCCAAACTCACCTCACACACAATTATTCCACCTGTTCAAACTATCTACACACAATACCTTCACCTGTTCCAATTATCTATACACAATACCTTCACCTGTTCAAACTATGCACTGTAAGCTAGCTAAACTAAGTATGCAAAACTTATTCAAATTAACATGTAGACTACAGGCTGCATCGCTATGCTGCCTAGTTACACAGGCTGAACACCAACGTTGGGGGGATGTATAACTATTTACATTGTGACATCTCAGGATGTATAACTATTTACATTGTGACAAAAACCATGACAATTACCTTGTTATATCAGGTTTCTCACTAAATCAGGGTCCAAAAACAAAGAAATAGAAAGAGTCGGGACCTGCAAAATCACCTTGTTATAACAGGATTTTGTTATATCCAACCCCTTTATATCGAGGTTCCACTGTATACTGTATAATCGTAACCACTTTAATAAATCAACATGATTTTCATCTTCTTTCTTTATCGTCAAATGTATGACATTAGTGCTGTTAATGAGAAGCCATTCGGAGCATTTTAAAATTTTGACGCACCCGTATGCACCCCTCGTGGCGTGCACGCGCACGTGGCAAGGTCCAGCAGTTGACCCTTTACATAAATTTTGCGTTGGCCAAATCTGATTGCATAATTCGATTACGTTAATGAGATACGGACAAATACCTGTTTTTACTAATGACGTCATAGATGACGTCACAGATGCTCTATGACATTGGCAGGACATTCCCGAGGTATTGACATGGAACATAACTATGATAAGTTACAAAACTATTGCACCCATTGTTCTCCAGATATCGCATGCACAAAAAGTGACCAGAAAGAAACACAAATAAAGGAGAAGAAAAAAATTGTGACGAAATCTATGGTGATCCGCAGTTGCACGGATCACAAATAAAAATGCAATAAAATTCCCCCCCAAAAATAAAACTCAAGTGAATTCCATTTTACAGCAAATTTACTGAAATAAACCCCTCAAAAAGTTCTGCAACTCAAATTTGAGCATTGATATCTCTCTTGATATCACAGTATAATTTTTGTTATTGGTATCATTGAAAAGCCTGTATATTTCTCTTTACAATGATACCTCAATTGTCATGATTATGGATTCATGGAATGTGCAAGACATTTTAACCCATTGCCTCCGAGATTCTGAAAATCCCATAGAGTTAACACAGGGCACATCCGGTTCCTGTAGCCAACGGGTTAATAAGGGGCCAAGTCAAAAGTGAAAAGCTGCAAAAATACACACCAGTTCAGCATGCATTTGTATGGAGAGTGAATTGTATTTAATGATGTTTTGACGATTTTTAGAGAAGTGTCATGTGTTGATTGATGGAGGGGACCTTAAAAAATTGCCAGAATCCTAATGAAACTCAAACACAATGATAATTTCACAATTACCCATTTAAATCTTATTTCATATTCAAAACAAAGTGTGAAAACATGTAACACTTCATTAAAAATCATAACATCATTGAACACAATCCACTCTCCATCAAATGAATGCTGAACTGGTGCTGATAACAATGCATTTTCCTGCTTTCACTTTTAACTTAGACCCTTACAACTTTAAATGTCTTGCACATTCCATAAAACCATAATCATGGCAAATGAGTATCACTGTATAGGGAAATAGGCAGGCTTTTTAATGATACAAATATCAAGAATTAGACTATAATACCAAGAGAAATATCAACGCTCAAAGTTGAGTTGCAGAACTTTTTTTGAGGAGTTTATATATGTATGTGAAACATACGGCACACACAGTATATGATACAAATCAGAATATCTTAGTTTTAGAAATAGACACCATTGCAAATAAAGCACCGAGTCTTAGTTTCAGATCAAAGCTTTCTATTGAATAAAACTTGTCCATTAGTCTCAACTTTCAGATCCAATTTGAGATTTGTGTTAATAAATCAGTTTCAAGAAAAACAGTAAACATTGACCTATGATAGTCTTCCACTCAAACCCAAATTATGAAACAGAATATTAGTCTTTCTTTCGTACCCATATTATCACACAAAATAGTCTTTCATTCAGACCCAAGTGTATGAATTTACACATGCTACAGTTAATCCAAAAAGAGTACAAACTTGTTCCTGGACACATCTTTAGTCTTAATTCTAGACCTCTTTTATGAAATGCATGTTTACCCTCATTAAGTTCCAATTTTTGGTACCGAAAGTTGTCAACAAGACGGCTGTTGGCAAAAAAATGGAACACATCTTTTGTTGAATTCAGGTAAACATTATGACACTTTGCAGGTATTTCGTTTTCTGTAGATTCAGAATTAAGTGTACCAGTAGTATATCTGGAGTCAACTTTTGAATGAAGAGAAATATTTCCAGAGTGTTGAGCTACATGTACGGTGTTCTCCTTGGTTGTGTTGTCGACCCACCTTGGACACTGTTTGTGTTTTCCTTTTAGTGATAGTGAAGTTTTCACAGTTAACTGGCATCATTTCCATTTAGGAATTAAATAATCTATACAAATGGGTTTCTTTCATGAAGGATGCACATTCTTCTTCCACTACATCCAGCTTTTCTTCACTATCAGCTTTCATTGCAAGTATATCTCAGCAACAGAATAACTGTTCATGGGCTTCAATTGCTTTGTCCATAGCTTCTTGTAGACTATCTGTATTTTGTGTTAAGGTTGCAATTTCAGGCTTCTCTTCTGTTAGTGTTGATCACAACTTGTTGGCTCTTCGTCTCCATGTTTAGTGATATCCTTCAAAAATTCTTGTTTCTCACATCAAATTGCCACTGAGCTCCCTTCTCAGAAGGTTGACAAGCTCGCTGATCTTGATCTTTGTCCTTTACTGGCATCTTTGCAAATGAAGTTTAAAGTTGTGTAAACTCAAGTTTGCTAATCACAGAAAGTATAATTCATGCTGAACTGGAACTGTCATTTGTGTGATGTATTGTTGTGCTCTGGAATCTTTGCAGCAAGATAGTTGTCCAGTCAGCCTTTGTCTTGTCATGTGAAAGGAACCTACTCATTTGGATGTCATTTATGATTGTGTCATCTCTGACCTGATACTTGATAGGTGCTCTTCCTTACCTTCTTTTATCCCTTGTAGCACACTTCAGAAAATCATCCCTGTGTGCGTTTAGCACAAGGATTATTGTAATCTCATGTGAGGGACATCAGTCTGCAGTTGAAGCATTCACTGAGATCTTTGACCGTCACTATGGTTGCTGGTTTCTTGGCCATCTTCTGCAGAAGAACCATCCCATCTGCCAGGGCTATCTTGTGACTTGGAGCATCTGGTGTGGTGTCCATCCCATCGTCTGGCTGCTGATCTACCTGTGGAGTTTCTGTTGTTGCAAACATGTTGAGGAGGTGGAGCAACTTTGATTTGTCCAGGCATGTCAGGATTGTACTATCTGGAGCAAAAAGGGCTCCTGGTGTCAGAGTGAATTCATGGTTCCCAATAGCCTCTTTCTGGTTGATGTGTCTGTTGTGTCCTTTAGAGCCACGATCTTGTCTTGGAGAAAGAATATATTCCCTTAAAAACACAAAAACATGTATGGACTACAACTTTAAAATGTATAATATGATAATATACCTTAGCAATTACGAAATGGGCCAGGTGTTCCGACAAAACGGATGTGAAGTGTTCGCATGAAATTATATTCTTCCTCTCCACCCCACGTGCACAGAATTTGTTCACCATTCTTTCATACAAAGATTTTTTTGTGTGTGTATGATGGTGGTAGGTGGATCTGGGTCTTGTGTGGCATCCAGTCCCCCATTCTCTCAAACAAGTACTGCTTCCATGCGATAGCCTCTGATGTTTTTCATGAATTTTAACCTTTATTCTGTTTCCATGTTGGATTGACCGACCCCTTTTTGAACTAATTTTTTGACATCTGGGATAGCGTCCAGATGTTATGCCATGTGCCAAGCACCAGGTCTTATCGTACACCATCTTTCCTCTTAAAACAAAGTACGCACAATTACACATTTTCTTTCAAAAGTCACAGAAATTTGACTTTTTTCATGCATGTCATTCAAAATGAATTGATCTTTGTGGAAACGGTGTTTTGTTATTTAACTGTAATTCGCATAGTTCTACATTTAGCACAGACAAGTTCTTCATGCATTGTTCAGCAACAGTTTGTCCTTAACACAAGGATCCCTTTGTGTTTTCACAAATCTGCCCTTCATGCCCTTGTAACAATCACCTGTGACTGGTGATATTGGACATGTTGGAGGAAGAGTTTCAACGAATTTGACTGGTTTTGATGTCTGGACCTCAATGTGTTGTTCAATGTCAGATGAACTTGATTCAGAGCATAACAATAGTTTTGGATCTGTACTTAGACTGGCATCATTTGAACAGTCCAGTGGTGCTGTATCTGTACTAAAAGATGTATGGTTTAAAGGCTCTAAATCTGTAGATAAACTTGAATTTAATGGTTGTAAATCCATTGATAGACTTGAATTTAATGGTTCTAAATCTGTTGATAAGACTTAAATCTAATGGTTCTAAATCTGTTGATAGACTTGAATTGGTTCTAAATCTGTTGATAGACTTGAATTTAATGGTTCTAAATCTGTTGATAGACTTAAATCTAATGGTTCTAAATCTGTTGATAGACTTGATTTTAACTGCTCAGCACTGTCATTCTGGTACAGACAGCTTGGACTCTGGTGCCATTGGAACTCATACTTCCTGCACCTGTTCCATATAAAAAAAAGTATAAAAGAAAGAAAAATTGCAAACAAATACAAATAATGCTTAAATTGTGTTAGCATATTTGTTTTTATAAAGGACTTAGAATTTCTTAAGCAAAGTAATTCAATTATTCCAGATTTGAAAAATGTTGCAACAATGCAATTAATTCAGAATCTCTTATAAACTGTCCTGAAAGACTAATCCATGTGCCTATGTAGCTCTTAATTGACAATGATTTGCAAGTTCGTGAAAACAAACAAACAAATACGGAAAATAATTGAGGAAACCAGTTCTCGTTAGCTTAATACATAATCTGTCCAGCCTGTGCTGATGTACTAAAGTGCCATATGGGAACAAGCAGCCTCCTGATAAGTTGTGATTGCGTACCACAGACAAAGTCAGAATATGCACATATCTTTGGATATTCTCTTGTAGTGTTTGTTGGAGGAGTTCTAGCTTGGATCCAGGTGTTCCAAACAAACGGATGTGAAGTGTTCTTATGAAATTATATTTGTCCTCTCCACCCAGCGTGTGCAGAATTTGTTCACCATTCTTTTATACAATTTTGTATATGATTGCCGTAGGTGAATCTGGGTCTTGTGTGGCATCCAGTCCCCTATTCTTTCAAACAAGTACTGCATCCATGCCAGTGGCGTACCTTGGGTCAGCTCATTGGGGGGGCACCCATGCTCAGCCAAAATTGCATTTTCAGATGGTGGATTTTAAGAGCTGCGAACGCTAAGCGTGCGATAGGGGCGGGGATAGGGGTACCCCTGTCAAGGGTTTGTTTTGCTATTTTTGTGTTAATATGTTTTCCAATGTAATAAATTAATTTTCGAATAAAATATCGCCGTTTTAATGTATAGGCTATGTTATAATTGATTTATGTTTGGTATGTATGTCATTAGTGTAGTTGAAAAGGTGCGTTCA
>JZLH01S0140715.1:0-11525 GCA_001188425.1 Eucidaris tribuloides
GCACCTATATATACCTCCAAGATACCCTAGATATTTATAACCCCCCGCGAAATCTCCGTTCTGCAAACTCACAAATCCTTCAGGTACCTCGAATAAAACGTAATTGGGGGAGCGTTCTTTCTCGTACATAGGCCCTACACTCTGGAACAATCTTCCTTTGTCAATACGCCAAGCAAAATCCATAGAAGTATTTAAATCACATCTAAAAACTTACCTTTTCAATCTCGCGTAATACCTTTTCATTTACATTTATAACACATTTCCGTTCTGAATTCTGAATTATGTTTATGTTTACATTGTACCTTTCTTTGTACTGTATGTTACTATAGTTTTGTTTTCATTCTCATGGTAATACATGTATCTACATATGTAAAGCGCCATGAGCATCTTCTTTTGGTGGTATGTGCGCTATATAAGAATTCACCATTATTATTATTATTATTATTATTATTTTCTGAATTGAGATGCATGCTATGATGCTAAGTTAGGCTACATCGAAATCGAATGTAAGTATTTACAGTAGGCCTATGTCATGTCCCATGATCTCAAGGAATATTCCCACCTGACACAAAGTGCCACCATTAAAAAAAAGTTACAGGGACAACGGTAACGACGGACGGTACTAGTAACTGGTATCGTTACTACCGTCCAGAGGGGTGAAACGGACTTTAAACAGCTAGGAAACCAAGATTAAAAAATTAAAAAAATCACACAGTACCAGGGCACGCCACAAAACACCCCCTCCCAAAACAACAACACCACCACCAACAACAACAACAACAACAACAGCAAACATGTACGTGATATCTATCAAATCTTGATATGGTGTAGAATATATTATTTTATTGATCATGAACATGACGTTGATAATGATGAAAATATGTTGCTTCAATATTATTCTTTCGTTACTTCTCCCCCACCCTGCTTTCTTTTTTTGGAGGGGGGGGGGGAGGGTGGCGGCGTATTAGAGGCAATGCCAACGCCTCGACTTAGTCTTAAATACAGCCGTGGATGTGGTGGCATAACCAAAGATGTGTCCATATTTCTCTATCAAAGAAAAATAAAAAAATATATATCTTAATTATATGAAGCCTACAGTAGAGAGTTCCTTTGTTGAGCTCCGTATAAAGCTGAGCGTGCGATCTTGCTAGCTGTTTTATCAAGGAGGTATAGGCGAGCTACCACATCACCTCTGCTGTAAATTGGCAACAATTTACTAGTATCGATCGCGTGTGTTTGTTGTGTGTGTCCTAAGGTTGAGGCAAAGGTACGTCTCTTTGTAATTTCACACATTTTGTCTGATTAACCTGAACATATTTGATGTGTAATGTGTAGTATCATGTTCACCTGAATGTGTTGGTATTGTAGAAATCAAGTAAACCGTATTTGATTCCGTATTGTGTCTGTATCACGCTCGTAAAGAACGTGCAGTCATCAGATCAGATGCTTCGGCGTTGTCGTCCCGTACTCTGCCGCGCCGCACCGCTTCGCCTTTGGCTTTGTAGTAGGGGAAATGCCGCACAATACCACAGCCTGCTGGCTGCTTCCACTGACTTGACCCTTCGGCTCCGGGCTTCGGCTTTAGCTTTGCCTTTACCTTTGCCTTTGGTTTGCTTTGCTTTGGTATGGGTTTGTTTTCGGGGAAAAATAAGAAGCTGCAGAAAAAAATGGCTCAATTTCAATATGTGATAAACTAGCTTCAAGCAACGACACGTAGACCAAAGGCTTCGGCCTGTGACTGTGTCGAGTTCGGTCATTTTTCAGAGATTTAAACAGACGATTTGGACGGACATTTTACATAACACCGATCTTGCCTTCTCTCCACAGTGCGAATGCTGTGGAACCCAGGCAATAGCGTACTTACATGTAAGCCGTGCAGTGACCCCGAATCTTGGGGGCACCGAACGGATGTAAAATAACCAATTTCATACAATTTATTACATGTAGATCTACTACAGTACAAGTGAAAAATTACTTCCATTGGCGCAAGCTAGCCCACCTCAGTCATGCCAATCATGATTCCATCCTTATTTCTTCATCAAAATCATGAAAACCTCGCGAAAAGTGTTCCTCGGGACCGTACGGTTGATGCGTTCGCTGGTGCCGAAGCTAGCTGTAGTCACACACACGCCGCGTTAGACTAATGTTATACTATACGACATAAAGTCTAGTCTATACTTCGCGTCTATATATTTTTGTGATTTTGCGTCAAGACTGGGCATTCGCAAGAGTATGTTTTCGCAATTTTATTGTATTTACAATTTTTATATTCACTTTGTACAGAAATGTCAGGAGGTGAAAATTTTCATGTTCAGTAAGTCGTGAAATTCACGAAAATAAAACCACCCTCAAATATAATTCAGTGTGTTAGACCATGTAGACTGAGTGAATCAAACTGCTGTAGGCCAATAGGGGTCTAATGAATGCTCGACATCAATAGAAAGGGCTAAAATGCGCAAGTCTTTTGTTTATAATAGCGTGGAGACAATTGGTGATCAGGCTGCTGGCTGCCATGCATGGATCTGTAGCTGTGCACATGCTTGATTAATCTGACCCTTCGGCCCAACTAACACGAACAGACTCCTTTTCAACAAATTTTGGTATATGACATTGGACTGGTTGTTTGTTTTGGGGTCAGGGTTTATGATCGTAGGGAGAACATAAATTTGACATAAATTTCACAAACATTTGTGGGAAAGAGTTTACTTTAATATCTTGTTAAATGTTCTCACAAAATAGGTTGGAGTGTAATTTTCAATTCTTTCAATTTACCTTGGACAGTATCAGACGTCTTAGTGTTTGCACGACTTCAGCATTTTAGAGAGTCGGACTAGTTGCCACCAATAGTCGCGATCTCTGCACTATTAGTCGACTATCTGGTGTTTCAACGTCTTAGTGTGTTCAGAGATTGGTGGTGTGGGGTGCATGAGATTGTCGCAGTCGGAGTCGCAGTGAGTTGCAACGTATGGCCAACACATGTATTGATCAGCATTTGCCACGATTATAGGCTGATCCAATCATATTTGGCATGTCCTGTTTGATGTATATGATTTATGGCGATTTCACTAACTTGGAAAAACGTAAGGGAAAAGAATAAAGAGTCAAAAGATCAAGCAGCTGTACACATACACAATGTCATCATTTGCCATGACACGATTGGTAGTTCTGTTCAATTTTTACGTCTTTTGACTCAGTTTTTAATACAAATTAACATGTGATAAAAAGTCGACTATTGCGTTCCGATAGTCGGAATCACGACTCCGTGTAGGCAGTCGCGACTACGACTTTTCGCGACTTAGTCGTGCAACACTAAGACGTCTGTGTCAAAAATTTAAACTGGTAAAAAATCAAATTGTATATATGATTGATACCTGTATCTTGGTTGCTTGGGTTGCTTGGGTGACAAATTCTACAGACGATAGATTGGAATTCAATTGGCCTGTGTCACCAGGGTCACATTGGATGTTATTCAAACTTTTAATTTTTAGTTTTCAGTTTTCTGATGATTTATTATTTCAAAGTATCAAAAACTGCACAATTTGGATTCTTCTTCTTGTACCTCCTTTATTCCTGAAGATCATTGCAGACATGTGTGTGTACAGACTTACACACTGTATGAGGGCAATAGGTGTGAAACTTTGTGAAAGTGCCTGGATGTAGGCTGCATATTATTTACATTGTGCTGTTTGTGTAAGTAAAAATCATTGTGTTTCCATCAAGTGGCAATGGAAGTCTTCTACAGTGAATGGGGTAAATCATTGCACTGTCATATGTACATGTATGGTGCAAGGAAAGAAGTCCCGAGTGTTTATTGTTGGATTAACACAGCATTTCAGAGTAATACATGTAAGCCCTCAGGTATAGATTTAAATACAAAATTTGGGTTCTTGTTATCACCCAGTTACTGTAGTCATTCTCTACAAGTACAAGGACGTAAACTTACAGTGCAGTTTTTGGTGATGATGCTCCTTATGTTCCAACTATAACCCATTGGAGACGATTTGATTTCACTAGAACACACATTTTCCATAGACACCAACACAAGTTAACTCGTACTTAGTCTCCAACGGGTTAACATTATTTTGTCTATGTTCCAAACTATATGTACATGTAGGCCTATGTCCTAAGTCATATTCCGTGCCAGATATTATTCAAATATACTATGGAGGTGTGTTGTGGGACATTCTAGTCACCTGTGTGGCTGTTGTTTTTGGTGACAGGGTCATCATTTGTCCACAACTTTTAGCAAACAGGTGAATATTGGAAGGACCTGTGTCCATTTGTGTACAGTATGCTGTACAAATATTATTTAAATGGATTTTCTTCAAATTTTGCATACTGCGCAGCTCTATACTGTATGAGAAGTTAGGTTTTGGTGCACTTTTACCCAACAATAATATGGCTAAAGCCTAAAGGGTGTACATGTACATTGCATTTATGGTTCCAACAAAAAGAGATTAAGTGGCAGAATCCACAGAATACAAAAAATATAGTTTATAAATATATTTGCCATCCCAGTCATGTACAACTTTATTTATGTTATTCGATATAATACTGATAGAACCAGTTTTTACTGACTGGTCTTACACAAAGCAGAACATGACTGGTCATCGCGGGATATACTGTGCTTGTGAGGAAGGTCAAGCCAAGCCACGACTGCACCATTGAGTCAAGTTACGGTTCACAGCATGAACCTTGTAGAAAGAATTTAGAGAGACTTTCTGATAAACCGGAACTTAAAAATTCATAAATACAGACAGACCTGCAATTTATATTTTGTGCAGAATAAAGTCGAAGCAGTGGCTTACAATATATTTAACAATAGCAGGAGGACTTGTA
Organism: Eucidaris tribuloides; assembly: GCA_001188425.1. NCBI lineage: Eukaryota > Metazoa > Echinodermata > Echinoidea > Cidaroida > Cidaridae > Eucidaris > Eucidaris tribuloides. The sequence continues at coordinate 4,840 of JZLH01S0140715.1, forward strand.
TCCTCTGCAAAGGAAAAAGGTTATGCAACAATAACATATTGAAATTGTATAGGGGCCTACATTCCAGGTTGAAATTTAGTAGGGGAGGGGGAAGTAAATTTTACAACTACAGTGTGTGTATTTTTTGTTTTTATTTGTTCTTACATTTACTTCTTTAGTACAATCCATCAAACTTTTGATATACACTATACATACATTATTGAGCCTTCGGTCTATGGGGCTACATGTACCTGGACATTTGCTGTAATTTGTAATTCTTCATCTTTCTTGTATGTCAATTCAAGCGTGCCTGTTCATGTTGAATCATAGTTCATTGTATTTAAGAGATATGGATATTTCTCCCAGCCTACTCCCAATCTCAGCAGCATTGTGTTGTGTCACTTGCAGCTTTGAATCAGCATAGTGTAGGCATACCTTCTGTAAGTCAGTCATGTTGTGTATGGAGTGGATGTCTGTTGCTTGAGTTTACAGTAAATTGCAGCATATTTTTGATGCATTTCGGTATAACAGACAAGTGCATGCTCATTTATGTTTGTGTACATGTACTTGTAAGTCTGCAGAACTAGGACTAACATTCAATATGCTATAATTTCTAATATTTACCTGCTTCATACAAGTTTCAGAGCCCGATAGTACTGTCTTGTTATCACTTGTTGCCATGCCAGGAAATGGTCAATTCAGGAAGCAGTCTTTAGTTGATGGCATCATTTTATAGACAGCTATTCAAGATTCAAGTACCAGGGGCCATTTCACCATTCCACTCTGCTCTTATGAGTGAGTACTCAGTACTGGGGTATGGTAGTAAACAAAGTATTACACACAAAATTACACAAAGATCATTTTTACACTACTACCTGACAACAAAATGAATTGTTCCTTTTTTTTGTTGTTATTATCATTAGAAGCAGCATAGGAAAATAAGGAAATAACCCAGGGCGACAGGCAATTTAGCCCTTCGGCTTGGCAAAGCCCAAATCGCCCCCTAAATCCCCAAAACCCAATTCTCTGGGCAACCATTTCCTTCAGAATCGCCTTCAGATTTGCTATGAAAAATTTCAATTTTTTTTATTATGACGTTGAAACAAAAATGAGTTAAATGGTTGCTTTTATGGATGAAGCACCGGCTAAAACACCGGCTATCTTTCACTGTATTCTTCAAATTCTGATGTGCAACAAAAAAGTAGCCCCAGTGGTAGAAAAATAGCCCCCCAAAATAACAAAAAACAGCCCCAAGGCTCTAATAAAAATCACCCTTTAAAAATGAAAATTAATTCCTACCCTGATTAGAAGCTATTATTGTTTGTGTGTATGTGGTATTGTGATCTGTATTTTGAAGATGTAATGTACTACAATGTACTACATTTAATGAGTGTCCTGACTCCTTAGTGCAGTGACCCATCATTTTCATGATTCATCACATTTCTTTGAAGCTTCCTTCCTGCAGAATGTCAGTTGGATATTTTCATTGAAATGTTAGAGCATGGTCCGTAGTACAGCACTTTACAATGTTCATAGTAATAAAGTATAAATGAAGTTATGAACATTGTCCATGTAGTTTGTACATGGAAGAGAACTCTAAGCTCATGGCAAGTTTGCTTTGCCCTGAAATGATGACAGTACCATGGGCACATATTTTCATGAATTATGTATTTATTTTTCATTAGGTTACCATTACCAAACCATCTAAACATAATTTGTAGTGTGCTTTTCAATGTTGAAAAACGTTCGTGCAAAATGTTTTGTGGTATTATTCAACACTAGAGACCTTAAAGCCACAGGCTAACAATGACCGCAGTTTAAAAAAATGTGAGCTACATAATCCTCCATGCTCCAAGTATCTTTGATAAGGTCTAAAAAAGAATCCCTGAAAAAAATTATGTTTCAATATGATTATTTAATGCTTTAAAAAGTGAAAATCATAAGTTGACCGGATTTACCTGCCCATTTCCTCCCATAGGTTATTTTGTACTTGGCCTGAGTAGTTCAGTTCAGTTCAGTTTATTAATCTTCTCAATCATAAAACAAAAATTACAAGAAAATAAACATAATGTAAAAAGTACACAAACATATGATTAAAGAAAATAGGGAGACTACAAAAAGTTTGACAACCTGTGGGCCGTAGTCCCCATCGACATAATAAACATTACAACGTGTACTGGTACGTAAACAACTACAATTCAAAGTACATAATTATACAAAAGTACTAATTGTTTATTCATTTACATGTATATCTTGCCAGTGACAGCATAAATTTCCAAACTTTTGTGTTCCAGGGTGTTTATTTATCCATTCAAACACTACTGTGTAGTTCAGATAGCAAAATTTGACAACTTTTTATTTGAAGCTCCACAAAGTTAGCCTGTGTCTTTAACTTCCAATGTCATTTCCACCTGACGTTTGGTCAATTTATGTCTGTACATGTATGTTGCACACCAGTGAAACACCTGCACCTGGTTAGGTACAATTGTTCTGACTTCTAGTGATCTTTTAATATGTTATGTAGATTCAATACATGTACATGTATGTATCTGACATTATTACATGTACATGTAGTCTTAAGTAGCCATTTTAATGCTTGAAAATTTGCAGGTTTGTGTAGATTTTGTGAAGACCTGTATTTGGGTGAACTATCGTACAGTGTATCATCATTCTAGATCTTGTTTATAAAGTTAGCGCATGTGTGTAACCTTGACAGTATTAAAATAGCTAGGAAAACTCTGGCAAGTAGAAATTGGAAAGAGTCCAAAAAAGATTAGTAAGACAATAGGCATGGATAATTGTGGGTAATGTGCCATTTCCTAGTAGCAAACAAAACATCACATCATGTGTATAGTGTGGAATGACCCTTTGACTAGTTTAAATATTGTATAGAGGTGAACCACAGAAACTTCAAAATACCTGCTGTACATGTAAGTACTGACATGTGTAACCTTGGGATAACAAAAACAAACAGATTGTAGTATGTAAATTAGGGCTACCCTGGTCATTGAAACTTACCTGGTAAAAAGGGTGCTTTGCATAATTTTGTACTTCCGGACAAAGAAAACGATTACTATGTAAATAAACCTGATATAACCCCTCACCTGCATAAAAACAATGATACATGTTGATACACTTGTAAAAACCTACATTCACATGTACATGTACATGTTCAATGCAACATTTACAGTAGTGTACGTGTAGATGCAAGAGAAATAGCTACTTGTATGTGGGAGAAGTGTGTAGTGCATAATCATTTTTCATTCCAAGCTCATTAGACTAAGCATGTACTAATGTACCCAAGATGATACGATCCTTCTGTAGAAAACGTGAATAATAGTTTGAGAAAGTATACATATATATGTCAGAAATGTACTAAAGACACTGGAAGCACCATTTAAAAAAAATTGTCCACCTTTGACATCTGACCTACTGTACTGAACATGAAATGGACAAGTTAAAGGGGAGTGAAACCCAGACATCTTACTGAATTCAGAGAATACAAAACAATACAAGATGGAAAATAGTGAAAGTTTGAGCAAATGTGGTCGAACGGTTCAAGAGTTATGATTGTTCAAAGTTTATGTAATCTTTGTTATGGAGGATCCTTAAATGGGCAACTCTACCCACTTTTCAGATGAAAGTGTGGAGAACTTCCCATTGGATTTGTACACAAATTTTCAATAATTTGCAATTTTCTGAAGTGTCAGTTGAGAAAGTACATGTATGTATCTAAATTCTTTCAGAAAAACATGTAGAATCATTTTTTGCTAGGACATACTTGTTACAACTAAGCAAAGCAAATCAATATTTGGATAAAAAATGTGGAGATAAGTGAAAAATTTGTGTCAATAAGCCAATGGACGAGTTCTCCACACTTTTCCACGTAAAAGAAGCTGAGTAGAGTTGCCAATTTAACACTCCTCCATAACAAGGATTCAAATAAACTTTGAACAAACATAACTCTTGAACCGTTCAGCCAAATGTGTTCAAACTTTCACTAATTTCCTTCTGGTATTGTTCTGTTATCTCTGAATGCAGGAATGTGTCTGGGTTTCTTTCCACTTTAATGCACTAGAACAACAAAAATTTAGACAATGTACACTGTATGTACATGTACAGTGTATGCTCTCAGTTTTACAGATGAATATCAACATACTGTATGTGACTTAATTAATCTCCAGTGGAGAAAAAGTGTATGACACAGCGATCTATTGTGAAAACTGGAGTGGTCGCTCATTGAATTTCACTTTTTAAAAGCACTGACTGGTAATGTTTGTGCAATTTTGTCAGGGCTTCATTTTCTTAACTCCTTGTCAGAGACAAAGTAGACCAAATACATGTACATGTATCTAGAAAAAGTTTTGGCAATTTACAGTAGATCAATGAAATGTACTCATACACCTACAGATATTGGCAGCACAAAATAAATATCCCCCAGAAACAATTTAAAACTGTGCTATTTTGGAAAAAGAAAGGCAATGGTGAAGACTGTAAAGGGCGATTCCGTGCTAAAACTTAAAAAAATGCTAAAATTTAAAATTGCTTCTAGCTGACAACTAGTGTGATAACATTTTTGGTTAATACCTAAACCATCTGGAACAGGTCAGTTTTGGGTGCAAGATTGTCTCAAAAGTCCATTTTTGGGGTGAAATTGTGAAAATTTGATATTTTATTGAAATTTCACAAGTTTTACAATATGTATGAAAATGTGTATAGATCTGAGAACTACTGAACAATCTTTTAGATACTGTGAGTCAAGTACATGTAGTTGGGATGTCCCCTTGATAGCTGACTATGTTTACAAAAATATTCTCATTCCTACTTAGACTTAAGTGTCATTATTTCGGCACGCCCTACCCATAAGTGTCCCGTACGACACATAAACTTTAAAAAGTTTTGATTCTGCTTCAGTTTCAGGGGCTACAAGCTTATAGTACAGAATTCTCTAAATTGGTGATGTAAGTAGTCATATGATACCATAAAAGTTGGTTTACTTATGTATCTTGTATTAATAACATCATCAACTTTGTCCTGTACGGACACATTTTGTGTCGTACGGGACATTTTTCTGTGTCGTACGGCGACATGTCCCTTGCAACAGAGTGTATTTTTTCAAAAAAGTTTAATGATTTAAATTAATTATATTAAATTTATAATATTTTGAACCTATTCATCCTTTCAATCTGAATAAAAATTTACGCCGTTACACCATGTTTTTTTCGTTTGTAATCTGTTATAAGCACCTGTTCCCAAGCTTTCTTCAAGTATAGGCCTAACTGGCCTAGGGTTAACAAATTCAAAAGTGGAGAGGAAGGGAAAAGGAATATGGGGGGTCTAGAAGATGTTAATCCCAACATTTATGTACTGCTCAGAACACATTAGGTTGGTATACTTGCAAATATTTGTCTAAAAATAATTAAGTGTGTTGTACAAGGGCAAAATGTGGTCCGTATGGGACATGGGAAGCGCACCATTTCCTATGTCCCGTACACAGCATTTTGTCCTGTACAACATTACTTAATAATATTTCCAAAGATTTTTGCAATTCTTATGAATTGTTATATCATTTTAAAGTCGTCAGGTTTTAATCGCTTGTAATAAAATATTTCAAATTAATGAGAAATGCAGTGTTTTTATTGAGTAAGCTAGGGTAATTATCGGAATTGTTTTCAGAGATGTCCCGTACGACACTTTTTTGATGTCCCGTACGACACTACGTTCTTGAAGATATTTTGGCTTATGCATTTTTTGTTCCAAGACATTTTCAAATTTATAGCTGTATAAAAGTAGTGTCTTCAGTATTTGCTCATTGATTTAGTAGAGATTCAGTCATTTTATTCATCGGCAACTCACAGAGTTTTGGAGCATAAACTTCAATTTTCAAAAACTCGTCCCGTACACACGCAAACATTTCATTCTAATTCACCCCTTAAGAACAAATTTTTGTTGGTTGTCATGTACTTTCCAAAGGGTGCCCACTAGTACTTTATAATTACCCATAAAACAAATTTTTCATCGCTCAAGCATTTGCCATGAGACTTGAAAATATTCTCTAAATGTCCAGTACGACACGCACTGGATCGCCCTAAACATGTTTATTGTATGACAAATAGAATAGCACTTACAAGTGTTTTTTTTTTTCCCATACTGGTAGGCTGCAGCTGAAAAAATGTGAAATTATTAAATGGACATGTTGATTTTGAATACATTGTTTTAAACGTTTTTGTATCATTTATGTTTTTTGACAGAGATCAGTCAAAGAATAGAGACCTGAAAAAGTTGGGGCTGTGGACCGCAGCCCTTTCCCTGTTCTGCCTAGCTTGTCGCCTGTCAGCTGAGCTTGAAGTATCCATCCTAAAAGGAAGCTGCCAGCAGCTTTGAGAATGGATGATTCTGAAGTACCGTAATAATTCCCAGAGAAATCACGCAACTTTCCGCCGTCATCAACAATACGTAGATGATGCCATCGGTGAGTGACGAGGTGGATTCTCGAGGGTGATGTTGCCACCGCGGGTCTGGATGAACAGAAGCTCTGCTCGCGAGAACCCTAAACCATACTGTGGGCAATCTTGACCAGGATGGTAACCAGAATGGCAACGGATGATGAGAGGGATGTGATGATGATGGTTACTGCTCTCAGGATCAGATGCACTCCTATGAGCCAATGCTGCAGAATTTATCTCTCTCAACAACAACTAACGGGA
>JZLH01S0140715.1:19165-29770 GCA_001188425.1 Eucidaris tribuloides
CCCACAATTGCAAGGCAACCATGCATGGTTGTGTGATAAGATGTGGTATTCGTTTGCCTGCTATGACCTGAGAAGAGAATTTTCTGCGCTGCAAAAAAGCCATACAGAATTTCACAGAGAACAGAGAAAAATAGATATTTTCCAGAATAACTGAAATTTTAACCATTTTGGGGGAAAATAATGTTACTCATTGTTTTGGAAAATTAGGGATTCATAGTGAAATATTTTCATGAAATAGTCTTCTGGGAATGTTGTCTTTATCTAACTCAGTGGCTGTGTAGTAATTACTTACATGTAGGTAAAGGTTATACTACAAGAAAAGTCAGTGTATGTTAAAGAACAATGATTAGTCTAGAATTTGTGACTGAAAGAAAACAATTAAAACTTTACAAACTGGGAAACTGGGAGGAATCGTAATAGAATTTGAATCACTTGAAGACAATTTTTAAAAAGAGACGTTTAAAAAATCGGAATATAATGTTTTGAAATCAGAGAACATGGATTGTTATCTTAGACCACAGTACAAGCATAAAAGCCTGTCAATTTCATTTGTTTGCTTAACTTTGACAAATGCCCTCATTACCAATTTGAAAGTTCAGTTCAATTCAATTCAATTCAAGGTTTTTTATTCGACTATTAGTAGCCAATAGGCTAAATTGCAAGTGAATTTACAAGGTAAAAATCATTTCAAAATGGCAAAAGTCATTAAAAATCATTGAAAAACTACATACAAATTGAAAAAAGAAATACACAGAATATCAAACAGTACAACATGATTAAGCAAGTAAATTACTAGTGACAGAAATTAAAAATAGGAGGCATGTAAGAAGGTCAATATAGTGGTGAAAATCAACTGTCAAATATAGACTCTCAAAATTAAAATTTTACTTACATGTAAACTTAGGTAATAAATTAATTATACAGTATGAGCATTTAACACAAGGTTTCTATTACTTACCAAAATGGTTACATGAAAAAAATCATAAATGAATAAATAAATACATAAATAAGTAAGTAAATAAATAAATAAAAAGCACAAAAGGGCCCTCAAAAAGTACATGCACTATACACTATAATTGCATCTTAAGTAGATTTAGGAGCAAGAAAAATAATTTACCTTAAATGAATAAACTCAAACTTGATTTTTGATCTCGCCTGGGTAGCGGAGCGAACATTAGGCATCACTATTTCTGGGAGTTAGGCTCGGCTTAGTGTCAAAATTTGGTTGTACCACAATACTTTCTATAGCTTCGAAGGTGGTCACCAAATTCATACCAGGCGTCCATCTCTGATGCGCAGTCAGTTCGATATGAGTCGAATTTGTATAAGGTCAAAGGTCAAAGTCAATACTTTCCTCTGACTGGCATTGTGCTAGTTGTTACACACATAACTTTATATACCTTTCGAGGTAGGATTGCCAAATTCATCAGAGGTCCTCTCTTTGAAGGTGCAGTCAAGTTCGATAGTGAGTTGATTTAGATACGTTCAAGGTCAAAGGTCAATGAACTTTTCCATGCTGGCACTGTGCTTGTTGTACACTAATAACTTTCTATAGCTACGGCCTGCGAATCACAATTCAGTTTTGACATGCGAGTCTCTTCAATGACCTGCGATATGCAGGCGAGACGAACGCTGGCGTTTGCTTGTTATTTAGTTATTTTTGTATGTAATTATGTATTTATTTACTTATGTACTTTTTGGTTTCTATCAGGATCGCCAGGAATCTGGACAAGATTTTCGAAAGTTACTGAATTCCCATAGCATTGCCATATCTTGTGCATTGCCATAAGGTTGGCTAGCATTACATTGCTCAAAAAGCACATGCACTATACACTATAATTGCCTCTTAATAGATAGGAGCAAGAAAAATAATTACTTAAAATGAAAGACTAAATTGATTTTTATTTAGTTATTTTTGTATGTAATTATGTATTTATTTACTTATGTGTTTGTTTATTTATTCATTTTTATTTATTAATTTATTCAACTTTTAATTTATTTATCTGTTTATTTATTTATTTATTTATTTATTTAGTTTTTTTTTTTTTTTTTATTATTTACTTACTTATTTATGTATTTATGTATTCATTTATGAGTTTTTTTTTCATGTAACCATTTTGGTAAGATGTTTTTATGCCCAGGATCACAAGAAGCACAAGTAATATTGCATCAGTTATGGCCAGTTTTCGCAGAATTGTTTTATTGAATGAAGGTATTTAACTAATTGTGTGAATCAACATAATTATTTCTGACAGATGGAGGTCTGAGAGCTGCCTTTGAAGAGGTCTCCAAGGTGATCGTCCTGGCCACGACCTGGAAGACGTTTGCACGGCGGCTCCCCGTCTCCAGGAGCCCCGCCCTGGAGCAGGAGCTGAGCCAGCTGGAGTCCTGCGGCAGTACCACCCATGACAAGGCCATGGCCGTACTGCTACGGTGGTGGAAGGACGAGTGCAACTGTTGCCATGGCGACGCCGTCAAGGCCAAACTGAAGGAGGGTTTGGAAGACTGCGGCCTGATCAGGATCGCCAGGAATCTGGACAAGATTTTTGAGAAGAATCGAGGGTCCACGCAGAATCCATGATTTGGTGCATGAGATGCAACTCAGTTTGTGCACTTACCAAGGATTTGAATGTCATTGTAGTATTTATTCAAGGAAGTGATATTTTCTAACCTTTTTGGGGGGGGGTCAGAGGTAATAATTTTTGTAGAGCAACCCAGGGTTGGCCGGAGTGGGAAATACTGGCGGTAAATACGTCTCAATAATTTTTTTAGGAGAATGGGAAATAGTTGGAAATAGTTTGAAATACTTTGAAATGTACTTCTTGAATGTTTTTTAGGTATTGCCCAGGTATTTGCCAAGCATTTATAGTGTTTCCCTGTACCTCCCTATACGTCCTGAATACTTCCCAGCATTTACCGATATTAAGCAAATAATCAACGTTGGTAAAGGTGATGGGACAAACTGTCACTTCCGAGGCGATCTGGATGTAGCTATCTTTCCGAAGCGAAGCTGAGGAAAGATAGCGTATACATTCGGATCGCCGAGGAAGTGATAGTTTCTCTCATTGCCTGAAACCAAAAGTTGATTATTTGCTTTATATTCCACATCGGAAACTATTTAACTAAAGAAACAAAAAGGATTGATATTTCTCTAAAAAAAGACATAATGGGCCCGAATATGGAATACGCGCCCGACCAACATCTGGGTGCGCATCACCAGGGGCATCGACCTTCGTGCGCGTTAGCGTACATGCATGGTGCGTATTGCGCGCACGAAATACTCGCGCTGCCGAGATGGTGTTAGTACTTTTTTCTTTCGCTGATCTCTTCAGTACACACAGTCCTAACGCGTCAATTATCAACATTTTGAGCACGCGCGAAATAAAAGTGCGTTACACTCGGACTATCAATTGACTATCTATCGAGTGTAACGAACTTTTTTTCTCGAGTGATCTGATGGGGAAACTACACTTTATCACGTGATCAACTCTTGGCCAATCCTATTGCAAGATTCTTAGTATGTGGAATATAATTCCTACTATATCCCACCTGGGCGGGAAATTGCCAACCCTGGAGCAACCACAAAGTAACAAAATGTCACTTTCCTCATGAAGCAGTATGTATATTTGGAGGTTATTCAACTACTGGATTTAGATTCACCTATTTATTAAGGCCATCACTTCGTGAAGGGCTTGAAATTACTCCAAAAGACGAGAGATGAGTTGTTTGACAAAACTACTACTTCTGGTCAAAAGTGCCCATTTATATTTGGTATCAGATGTGTCCTCTGACCTAATATTTGCATTTCTTTCCCATGTGTGGTAACATGCAGTGTTCAGAAAAACCTACATGTATAGGTTGATAATGTTTAGCTCCCAACATATGGGGTGAGAAGTTGTCGAGAATGTAGGAAAACAAGTGTCACATTTAATACTTTTATATTACATATAAAAAAAACACAGCATTCTATTTTGCACATTTGGTTTATATTATGTATAAATCAGAATGCAAAATTTTCTGATTTATATTTTGATATACTTCTGTTGCTGATTGGTGCTTTGTCACTTAATACTTTCATATTATTTTTTTTATGAAAATATCAAAGATAGCAACGAGACAAATGTTATATTCAGTACTTATTTTTTTTTTACCTACGAAGAGTAGAATTTATTGTAATTAAAGTGTGGTCTGTGATTTGAGTGATCAGCAATGTCAGAGAAATTGAATGCCACACCAAGTATGTACAAACATGCCACAGGTAAAATATCCTGGCGTGTCTGCTCGTACATCAGAACTATTTGATGTAGATTATTCTTTGAAGAAGATAGCTGTATGAATGCCTTTAAGAAATGCCATTTAAATTTATATCCCTGCTTGTGTGATTGTAGTGAAAGACACGCTACAGAAATCGTGGAAAACAGACAAGAATTTGATCCTTCAGCGTTTAAGTGAAAAGATGGCAATTTACAATATACACAAAAAGTATGATTACTGTACATTAGTAATAGTGCTTTTGTTTGTGAAAAATCTTGATTGTAGTTCAAAATATTTTCTAAAATTAACCATGGTTTTTTTCTACATTGAATTTGAGTGGAGTCATTTTTATGTAGAAGCAAGGACTGCAACAGCTGCAACAGCATATGCAGTGATCAAATTTGTCACTGTTCCATTACACAATGCAGTCACAAGACCCAAGGAAAAGTATATCAACTTCACTCTTAAATGAAAAGTTTCTTTTAAGATTCATCCAGTACAATCAAATGTTCATTTTACTTGACATGAAGTTTATGAGTATTTTTTTTTCTGTAATTCATATAACCCCATAATGACCATGTATATCTGACCGCCAGATTTTCCATGAAAGTTATAATACATCTTCAACATTGTGTGTTAGGGGTAAGAGTGGAAAGGAAAGGATAATTAGATTAAGACTTCTAATTTATTCAAGATTGCCAAACTTGCTATTGATTTTTAATTATGAATCATTACATCTTGTACACATCATTAAACAAAATATTGTTATTCATTTTTGTTTGAACAAATTGAAATTCTGATAAAAAGCATGCAACACTAATAATGGACTGAATTTCGGCACATGACTTTTTTTTTATGATTTGACATTTGCTTTGACCACTCAGGGTAAGAGTAAGGTTTAATTTCAAATGTAGTTTAAGCAGTTATTTTGCCAGAGCAAATATAAAATTAAATTGTTTTGTGAGTGTGAGGTTGACCTGATATATTGCTGTACAGACTACAGAGTATGGTATTCTGCAGTTGGGACGATTTTAAACTTGTACATATTGTTATGTATTACATGGACAATGACTTTTATCTGTAATTTAGAAGACATTTTAGATATATGTATATATTTTACAGTATTATAATCATTTGGCTGTAAACCTGAATCGATAAGTATTTATTGATACCTTTGTCTGAAAGGTTAGTATTTTTAAACAATATGGGGTTTTGTTCAGTTTTGTGTTCAGCAGCTTGATTTTGTGTCAAGTCTTAATTAGAGATAAGCAGAAATATAAGTGTAATAGACATGGAATGTTTTGATCTACATTTGAACATTAACATGTGATCTGTCACCACAAAACAAACAAGACAGGGTAAGTAAGTAATAAGTAATAAGTTAGGGTCCTATTTTTCCAAGTACTGTGTAAGTGGGTATACTTTGTCAATATTAGAGGAAGTATCATTTTACAGCTTGGATTTATTTTTGAGACCATGTGAGAAACCACATGATTTCTCACTTTTCCAACTTAGTGTTCATTTTGTGGTGACAATAACATACATGTAATCACTTGTCCCATTTTATACGTGTAAACAGTGCCATCTTGCATTAAAAGTAAGGTTTGAGTTAAACACGAGTGCTCCTTTGCTTAACAGTAACAGCCTCTGTATTCAGTTTTTCCCTGACCCTAAATGCAATAACAAGATTAAAGTTTACTGTGCTGAACCATTTTTTTTTCTTGTAAACATCATTTAAAGTTGACACTGCCACTTCTTAATTTGAAGAATTGTTTTTCTTTTAGTTGTATTCAGTTCAGTTAGTTTCGTTATCTTGCATTAAGCTGTTAATGTGCTGAGAACCTTGCTTCTTTTGTTTGGTTATTTGAGTTTACTTCCATTTGTTTGTATGTTTGTTGAGGAATCTTAGTTTAACACTCTTCTCGAGTATTAAAAGATAACACTGCCAAACACCCCTCAACGACAAGTAGACTCTTCCATGTGCACATAGATGAGGTGAGCTTGTACATTATTCACACGCCAAAATGGAATGCCTTCATGTTTCTGACAGAGAACAAGTAGTTTGTTCCCTTTTTAGTTACTTGTAAAATTGCTGAAATTATTTCTCAAAGTGCACAATGTGTGCATGACAAAGACCAAAATTTGTTCTGGAATTTAAAATTAAATCTGATGGGATATATCAAGTGGATATTTATAAGCCAAACTAGCACTCAATCATCAATCTCTTCTTCTAATTTTATTGAGTCCAGGAATAGTTCTTGCCACCACCACTTCAAGTGACATGACCACTGGGCGTGTGAATGAAACAAGAAGTTAACAAAATTTCACCTCATCTATTGCTCAAGTGCATTGGAATGTGATGTTGCAAATACAGCTATCATCATTTGGTAGGGTGAGCAATTAGGTGAATATTATGTGCTACAGTATAATAGCTCTTACACCATCTATGTATGTAAGAGGATGAAGTGTTCAAAGTCAACAAACTATGCTTTTGTGATTTTTTTTTATTGTTTGTAATTTGTGTAAATATATGATCAAAAGTACATGTTATGGTTAGCAGCTGGAACTGGTACATACATGTAGTAGATGCAGTTTGCATCATAGAGTTGTTGTTGTAATTACTTCTTTATTACTAAAATGTAAACATATACACCAGGTCCATTACTTGTTGAAATAATGGCAGGTAATAATAATACAAACATTCACAATACATAAAAGTCTATATAACATTTCAATACAAAAAAAACAATTACAATTACGAATCGGATATTGGGTACATGAGTCAATGTTGGAAAGAAAAGAGTAAACCATGCATGTATAAATTGACACAACAAATTAAAGTGTCTTGACAATAAGAGGCAGGTATAGCAAGAGGGGTACATGTAGCTGGACAATTTAAGACAACTAAATATTATATAATGTGGCTATAGAAATGAACAAAATAAAGACACTACTTGTGTCATTACGAAAACAAAATTATTATATTATCTCACGTGACTTGGTATATGTTAGATTAGAGCTGTTTTCAAAATATGTTCAATCAGCCAATTTATCTTCATGTTTAATTTTAGAAACTGATGAGCTAGATATGTTTTGTACTGCTTTTGGCTTATGTATCTTTGCTTTTCATATCTAGATAAACTTAGTAAGTTGTGCCTCAAGTAAGATAAGTTAGTGCCAAAAGATATAATACTGATGAGGTGCATTCAAAAAAGAAAAAAAATTAAAAGGTGGTTCTCTAATATTACTATATGCTATTACATTCTGAAGTTAGCTACAGTTTAAACAGGAAAATAAATTAGCAATTCTCAAACATAATACACAAGATAAGTGTACAGGCGACTCCCGTTAAAACAAACATAGTTATAACTAAATTCCTGTTACAACAAAGTAGAAATTCAGGTCCCAAAATTTTTATCTTTATATACATGTACTTCCACTGTTGGGTTATAATGAAATTTCAATACAATGAAAGAAAACTGCCAGTCCTGAGGGCTTGGTTATAACGGGAGTCGCGTGTACTAGACTGTTTTGAAGTACTTTGGTTCCTCAGCTTATTGCCCCCTCAACGGCATGTCTGCACACCATAGATCCTGCAATATCTGGAGTTGTAACAAGTACAGATGAGGATTTTACTAGGATGTGAAGGAGGAATAGATCAATTTCATATACTCCCTTGAACCAACTTAAATGCAAGCTGGAAAGGTTATTCTGACTTTTATTATTGTCAGGGGAAAACAATCCACACTGATTATTGTATTTGGTAGGTAGTTGATATTGAAATCTATGTAGGAAGAGAGGGCTACATACATGCAATTACTGTGCTTGGAGCAGTATTTGTGGCAATTCAATTTCCTTTTTTTAAACTGCGGTACTTGTACACTTACCTTGTAGGTGTCACTATGTTCCCATGAATGTGTTTGATCATATGTTTCCTTTTATTCATATTGGGTAATGAAACTTCTGTGGTAAAGTCTTTTCTCCCCTGGTTTTTTTACCCAACTAAATTTAATTATGGTTGTATTTGTCATTTTGATTTGTAAACAGAAGAGAGACTACCTGGTTAAATTGTATGTAACTGTTACATGGAGTTTTTTCTTTTAATGATAAAAACACATCTAGGTAAATAGCAGGAAGGTAGGTTTTTTTTTGGCCAGGGTTACTCATTAACTTGGTTAAAAACCTTCCCCTACTTGTCTGCCAGATTCTATATCCTCAGTCATTTCATGTGCACTCTTTCATTATCTCCAGTGGTGCTTAAAGTGCTGTATAGTTTGGTATTTGACATAATTGCAAATTCAAGACAAAACACAGTAAAACACAAATGATGAGTTGCACCCATTTTCCATTGTACATGTATTTGCAACAGACTGCCACTGACATGTAACAGTAAATATTTCTGTTTGCCAAGGAAGCTGATGCATATTGTGTATTACTTGTGCGACTAGTGTTGCAAATTCTTCAGTTTGTTTTTCAACAATAGTCATTTACATTGAATGAGATATTAAATTCACAGCTTAGAAGTCAATGATTTGATTCTAAAGTGATTGAATCATGATTTAGCTAACATTACAGCATGATTAAATTTTGCATTCTGATCATTGACAATACATGACCTTTCCGCTGAAATCCAAAATTGTATTTTTCTTTTTTTGATAGTGTTTTGAAGATTGTAAAAGCTCAATAAAAGGTGTAATCAACCAGCACACATAATGAAACGAGAAATGGTTCATATCAGCAAAAAGCAAGACATGACACATTGTGAATAAAGATAATCCTGGAACTTTGGGACTTAAATGTGGGAAATCATTTTAGACAATCTGTGTAGATGATATGTAATTTGTTCCTGTTAACTTTAATAAGAAAAAATACTTGATTTTATGGAAATTAAGGGTGGACCTGAAAAAAGATAAGTATTTTTTTTTCCAAAATTGAAAGTGGGAAATATTTGGTATATAATTAGGGAAAATCAGATCTGTTTCTTTTGCCACATAACCAATCTTTGTGACTTTGAGACAGGTGAAATTGGCTTGCCTCTCCATCATTGCATGACAATTAAGTTCATTAGTTACTAGTACTGGAATATGTTTGCAGTGTGTGCTGAAATGTATGTTAATTGTAAATCTTAGTACTGTAGTGTAAGTACTGTTTTGTAAATATAATCTGTACCATTTTTAAACTGTGATGACAAACATTGTGTCTGATGCACTGTCTCAGACAGTATCAACACAAACTTGTAGGTTTTTTCTTACATTTTGTATTTCCTAAATACAATGAAATGTACAATTGTAAAGATATGATTAAATGATGATGATAAATTGAAGACACGAAGTTGATCTTGCTGCTTGATTGGTATGTTTTTTACTGTCTCGATGTAGTATTATGGTTGGTGGTTATGCAGTTCTTTATGTGGCTTGCTTTTGTGTCATCGGAAATGAAATAACCTGTCTGCTGCTAAATTCTGACTTTCCCCATGTCGTTATTCACTTCCTTGCTCTATATTAAGATTGTGTTAATGTTCCAGATTCCTTTGGGGGTTATGTCTGGAAATGAAGTAGTCTTAGTTTCGTGCTGCATGCAGACTGGGTGCACAATTGTATTAAATTCTCCCGCTGTAAATAGGTTTCATTGCGAATGGTACCACTTGGGTCAAAGGTCACACATGACAATTTTTTACTTCCAGAATGAACTTTTTTAAGGGGAATGGTCCCGGGAATGGTAAAGTGCTAAAAAAATAGGCTCACACTGCTCAACAACAAAACAGCCCAACTAAATGAACTTTGACCAACGTTCTTGGCATACTGCACTTCACTCATTATTACACTAATATTTCAGTAATTTATTAAAACCTTCCCCTTGTCCCTACTACTGCTACCGTCAAATATTTATTATGTTCAGCTTTAATTATTCCCTTGATATTTTGAAAAAATTACCTCTTCCACTCGTCCCTCTATGATGACTGAATTGTACTTTGGAGTATGGTGAGCTGATAGGTCCCCCGTGGACTTCAGGTGATGAATACAGGCATGTGACCATGTGTACAGGTAATTAACATTAAGCATGTGATGGTGATGTGGAACTTTTTTTCCCAAAAGGGGTCAAAGGTCACAAACAGTTATTTTTAAGGGAGAGTGTCAAATTTTGAGCTTTTGGGAGTAGGTGTCACTTGTCTTGTCATGATTGTTCAGTGCACATATCACCAGATGGATTTGAAAGTTGGATTGGTGTTGAAGTTAAAATACCAACTCATGAACAGTTATATAATTATACAGGAGTACCAGATAATGATAATACCAGCAATATTATCAACCTCCACCCCCCCCCCGAATATTTAAAACAGAACATGATGCT
>JZLH01S0140715.1:30740-59004 GCA_001188425.1 Eucidaris tribuloides
CAAACGGCATTTGAAAGCTAAGACTATGCCCTTGATGGTGATGTAAGCATGACGTCACAAAAATATTTTCTCATTACCTAAGAGGGCGCTTTTGACTTGCACAATTATTTTTGAGACACACTGTATGTTATAATAGTTTTGATCACTACAGTTGGATGGCCTGCTGGTATATTGGAATCTTCAGAAAGTTTGAAGCTCCTTGGTGTAACCAATTTGAACCATCACAGAACATTCCAGTGTTTTATTATTTTCCCCATAAATTATGCTGCATAATATAGGTTTTCCTGGTCATTTTCGCAACTTTTTTTACTCATTTTAACTTATCAATATTCAAATTCAACTCGTTTGATGAATCCGGACTAACTGAATTTTCAATTTCAAGTTCATGTTTTCAAGTTGTCAGTTTTGCTTTTCATTAACACACTTGCTCGTTCATTTTCTAAAAACATCATGTATTCAGGTATTCATTATTCAATTTCAAATCCGATGGGTCAAGAGGTTATCTGCGCTCGATTTTACAGTTTCTTTTTCATTACTGTTGTAATCTTTTATTGCTTTAGAGTTCTATTTAAATTTTAACAATGGTTGTCCTTAACAACCTGAAAGTCTTTGCCCGACATGAGCAACAATAATGTATGCAAGCTTGGATTCCACGTTCTTGAAATGTATTCCATTATAAACAGGTTTGCGGAATTAGCTTGATGTTTCTAGCCCCAAGAAGAAAACATCCATAAATTTGCATGTGTTTGTGAATTGGTCTAATTCTCTTAATTGAATCCCATTGTGCTTATACCCTTATTGTTACAAAGTCTTTGATTCTTAACTTCACATTGTTCAATTTCCAGCTGCGTCATGGAAGTACACATGCTTACATGTGTCCTCAAATGACTTGAAATTAAGAATGAGCGCAATTTTCATAAGACGATTGCCATTCTTGAATATTGAAGGCGTTGAAAGACCCATACTGTTAAACACATGAAATTGAAGAACACGTGTGTGGCTTATAATTTGACTCAGTATTTGAGGAAAGTGAAAGCTTTAAAATGAAAACTGAATATCAGTTGGAAAGGAAAAGGAATGATTTGTATCACGTTCATTCTAGTTTCACTTGGAACTGAATGATCTGGGATACAAATGCGAATGCAAACGTGTGAAATGACCGGGAAAAACCTTATATATTACAAACGACATGGTTAGTGGCAAAAGTAGTCATGTTTAGTAGACATTGCGAATTATTAAAATCTTCATTTCATTTGATTGTTATGTTTTACAGCCTAACATAAACAAGTCTTACATTTGTTCTTTTGCCCCATATGGTAAATGTTTATTTACGTATTTGTTTATTTGTTTATATATTTATATTTTTATATACACTTATTTATTGTTTTTGTTTATTTATTTATTTATTTATATATATTTGTACATTTATATGTACACATAAGTTCCATACTAAAAAATAACAGGGGATAAGGTGTACATTTTGACTGCTGGTTAGTGGTTACGTAATCTCAACATTTATTTCACCCATGTCATCAAAGCTCAATACACTGCTCATTGCGATTCCACACAAAATATGTTGACATATTTCCTTTAAATGTATATGTATGTGATTTCACATTGGAGCTGTGGAATGCCTAA
This sequence comes from Eucidaris tribuloides, assembly GCA_001188425.1. Lineage (NCBI taxonomy): Eukaryota > Metazoa > Echinodermata > Echinoidea > Cidaroida > Cidaridae > Eucidaris > Eucidaris tribuloides. The sequence goes on from JZLH01S0140715.1 coordinate 32,379, forward strand.
CAACCTCCCACGTCATCTTCTCTTTATTTTTACTTTCCCTAGGCAGTTCCTCCGTGCCAGTATCATTCCTTTCATCGTGTCTCTCCCGGTCCATTCACTTTCAAATCCGCGTGTCACTTCCCCACAAAATTGTATCTAAACCCTTTCCTTTAATCGGCTGTGACTGCGTGTTATCCCATCACCATAGCAACAAGTACCTTAGCGATAGATCTGATTTGCTACGGGAAAACTGTATCCTTTTCCCGCCATTGTGCAAAGTAAATCTCTCAAAATGATACAGGACAAAAAAACAAATTTCCCTATTTGACGTTTTTCACCGAAATAACTTGGTATCAGCTTACCGGCCGGTTTAGCGAGTTTATGCAGTATAATTTGTTATTTGATACATATCGGTGTGTGTTGTGATTACTGGCAGGAAGTTATAAAGTCATTGGGTCAAATCGGGGTAGAGGCTTAAACGATTTATTGCCACTTGACCTAATTTCATTGACGTCAAAACTGGGCAATTGATGGTTTGATGGGCATGTCATCCGAAAACATGACGGGAAGTGACTTTTGTGGTTGGTTGATGTCAACATATGGCGGCATTTCTAAGTCATGATCAAATTGTAAGCAAAGGTACGTAGTTGTATAAATTTTAAGACTCAAAGAACTGCGGATGATGTATCAAAAGTGATGGGAACAGTATACGAGATAAGCAAATTTCATGTGTGAGCAAATCTTTTTACATGTTCAAGTATTAGTGGGTAAAAAGGGCTAAAGTCTAAAACATGAATATTTACACACAAAATTTGATATAACAATACATGTTCTTTAGGCATATATCTACTAAATGTCTGTATATTTATCCATCTATCTGTCTATTTATCTTTCTATCTGTTTATGACTCCATTTCTTTCTATCTCTATCTATCGATCTATATCTATCTAGCTATCAGTAATTCTATATTTCTATTTACCCACCCGTTGACTTACTTGAAAATATTTATCAATCAATAATTCCATCTTTTTACCGATCCAACTATGTTTATCCGTCTATATATCAATCTGCTTTTATGTACAGACAGTTTAGCTTCACGACTAAGACCAAGATTATTCATTGTCTCTGATGATTACCTACAAATATATGAAGTATCGAAAGTTAAGAGAGAATTTTCCCTATCCATAAATATGGTTTCAGTAAATCAAGAATATGTTTTAGATACCCAATGTTGACAGTTTGAGCAAATTTGGTGAAGCCATTGCTGCCATTCAAGATTGTAGTATATCAAAAATTTGATCAGATCTTTATGTCGCCCTCTGTAGATGACAATTCTGCAGGTGAATTCAGAATAGGAATTTTCACAATTTTTTTATTTTTCCTGAAAAATGAAAATTTACTTTCACTCTTTTTCAGGTACTATGTGATGACTATGACGAATCTGCATGCCTTTTACAAGTTAGGTCAGTTGCTTTGTTGCTAGCACAGAATGAAAATATTTATGACGATTTATATTCAAAGTCAATGGAGAGTTTTTCTGGTGTGGCAGCATATTGGCACACAATTATACAATCTATATGATAGTAAAATGGCTAGTACAGCAGATGGCTATATGCAGACATAGTTATACAATATGCCCAACTGGGAAAAAATAACGGTAGAAATATAAAATTTGATTGTATTTATTTTTGGAAATCCACAATATAAATATTGCAATGTAGGTCATACAAATTATATCCGTTTCCTGTGATACATTTGTTTCTACAATTGAAGGGCAATTGAATACTTGAATCTATTCATGAGAGATTACTTACCTAATTGCTATTTTATTATTTTCCTTTTTTTTTAAAGATATGTATTTAGGCCTACATATCTAAAGCTAACATTTTAATTACCTTAAATTGCAAACAGATGGATCTGAATATGGACATCATACTGTACTTTTGGGACAGCATTAAATTACATGAGTAAGTCCTTTACACGAGCCTGATAATTGGTATAATTGCATAATAAAAACAGATGTTTTTTTTTTTCTAAACCTATAAGGCCCTGAATTCAACATCAAAGAGCGACAATTACAGTGCAACAGGTGGGGTACTCAGTGCTGCTCAGTGTCATATTTTCTGCAGTTTGTTGCACAGTTTGTTTTATATTTTGATTAAATACTACATCATTTTAAGTTATATGAATTTAAAATGACAAATATTCAGAATTATTATTTTCATTCTTCGTCTTAATCTTCGTCGTTGTCATTGTCATCGTCGTCGTCATCATCTTCTTTTTTTCTTTGTCTTCCTCTCTGTTTCTTTATTTTCTTCTCAATTTCTTTTTTTTATTCTCTATTCCTTTCTTTATTTATCTATTTACATTTGATATCAGTTACAATGAAGAAGAGTAAAGTAATTAAGCAAAAAATAATTAAAAAAATTTAGATATATATTAATTTTTTATTTCTCTTAATTATTTTTTATTTTCTTCTTCATAACTGAAGAGAATAAGGATTAAACCCAACTATTCCTTTGAACATTATGTGCAGATGATACTACCTCAAAAAATGCACTATACACAGGTGAAGAGGTGTCAAGCTTCATATAGTGTGGGGGACAAACCAAGCATGGGGTAGTCTTGGATACAATTAGATACATATTCAACGTTCTAAGAATCAGGAAATCTTGGAAGCAATTGGTTAAACTTGGTTTCCATGAGTGGAAATCTTGGATTTATGTCTAATCACTTGGCTGCCGGAATCCTACCATGCATACCCTACACAGTCACAGCACTGGAAACACAAACTCTGGTTAACTTTTTAAAGATCTGTGGTGGAGTGAACTAGTATAGTTTGACTGAGGTTTGCTACCACAAAAACATTTGCATTTATGTGGTTTAATATTTGTGTAGACTGTATTGCGTCATGGCTCAGTGGGTAAGAGCTTGGCTTCCCGACCTAGAGTAGTTTGGAGGCTCAAACCTTTGTCCGTCGTGATACGCAAATCAGGGTCTGAACAACCTGTGCTGCAGACTAGTACTTCCATAGGCCCTGCGTTTATGTGGCACGTGCCCTAGTCAACAAGATTAGTCTTGGCTCAAGGCGCTGTGAAATTGTAGTGCCAAAATAAAGTCTGTGCCTGCAGACTAGACCTAGAGATCTATGGTTCGGGTCCACGCCATGGCGGTTGCGTCTTGGGTAAGGCACTTTATCCCCATTACCCCGTCCTGTCCCTCGGATAGGACGTAAAGCCGGAGGTCCCGTGTCTGGACCGAAACATCTTTGCACGTTAAAGAACCCACAAACTTCATCGAAAAGAGAAGGGAGAAAACCCGGTGTGATGGCTGTTTCAACCCTACCAACACTCTCAGTCACGGTCCCTTCTATGGTGCTGTAAAGCTATTGCCTTGCTGGAAGATACAGGATCCAATATTCAAGCCCTGTGAAACAAATATTATGTGTATAGCACTATAGAAATAATGATATTTATATTATATCATATTGGATTGTTTTGATGGTTTGAATATCAGTAAGTTCACTGTTTGACATGGAAGCCTAAACAGCATGGGTGGATGTAGGATTTGTATTTTGTATCTTATATAATAATATTTTTGAAAGGGTGCCCATGCTTTTATATTATTTGAAACAGGGTCACCAAGAAAAAAAAATCAGTTTGGAAAGGAAAGTGAAAACTACTAAATGCAGATTTGGGTATGATTTTTATTGTAAGAAAGGGTGGTGTGGCCCTCTTGGCACCCTTTCCCATCCACCACTGCCATTATGAAGTAGCGAACAGCATAATCCATCAGCTATTAACCCGTTGGAGACGATTTGATTTCACTATAACACACATTTTCCATAGACCCCAAATCAAGTTAACTGGTACTTAGTCTCCAACGGGTTAATGTATAATGAACAATTCATCAATTCACCATAAACTCTTATTTCCTCCAAAAGACCAGCTAATGGGGGGGGGGGGGTGTGATATTTATCATTATTTAATTATGAACCACACAAAATATATTTGGAAGTCTATAGTTTATAAATAGAGTGTATTGAATTTTTTTGTATGCCCAAACACACACACAAATACACAAATCAACAAACATACATAAACACACATACACACAAATACACAAATATACATTACATACTCCAACATGGACGCAAAAGACAAGAGGTGAAACAAAATGAAGACAAAGTAGGGTAAAATTACATTCACAAAAGTGGCGATCACTCAGATATGTACAGTAGTAATATTTTTGGTTGTCTTGAGCAAAGAATTGACAACAATAAGCAAACACGGAACAATGACAAGTCAGATGGAACAAATTATCATTGAACTTTATTTGCAATACAATGTTTGCATGCAACCTCAAAGACACATTGCCACAGATAATTAATACAAACTACATAGTTCTTATATAGCGTCAAGCTAACACATACTGTGTGCATGCAACTCCAAAATATTATGTACAACATATAACAATATATTATACTTCAAAATTTGATTGCTATATTTAATAAAGTATTTAAACCTAAATACTACATAAAGCTTTTTTTTTATTTTTTTCATCATAGTAAAGAAGTAAATATACAGGCAATGTCTCTAGCCTTTTGCACTTGCAATATGAATTCAAGAAAAATGACTCTCAATATATACATACACATAACACTTAGATTTTTTTTTATCACAAACAAATCGACTTAACCCTATAAAAACTTTTTGCTTTTTTAGAAAATATCACTTATAAAGATTTGCTTAGAAAATAGTGATGCATATACATAATCTCTTAAAAACCAAGGCATACAACATTACAAACATGTTCAATATTCAAACAATCATGATTACGAAACTTTCAAGAATTAAACCCCTTACACCACAATAGCTCTTCATAGATAAGTGATGTACATCATATAATCAATTACAAATTCATTTCAAACTAATACAAAGTATGACTGGTCACTTTCACCTCTGTATTTAGTACCCATAAATATCAAAATCTGACCATTACAAAATTCTTATTTTACAATTAATCTATGTCTAGCAGTGCAAATGAAATTGAACCAAATGATCATGATAATGTAATTCATTCAAATTTGCAGCATATACAAGGCTGCAACAACAGTTCATGCAACAAGAAGAACCTCTTCATGCAATATTTGTGATACCACTGCTTACAAGCAGAAGAGAAGAAACTGCATGGCCTATGATATATTTGGAAACATTATTTAAGTAGAACTGTGTCTCTTTAAAGGGACCGAAAAGTCGCATATCGTGATGTTTTCGAGCTGGCCCGGCTCGGGTAATATTCAGGAATGCCCATATACTTTCGGAAAACGAGCGAGCACGAATTGTGTACATTTCCATATGCAACATGCATTCAACCGAAGAAAGGCGAACTGCACACGGCCCTATCTTCAACGGCAATTCTGTTTGCAGCTCGATTGTTGTTACGCACGGTCTTGCAATAGTGGCAAGTGAATGGTATTGAATGTACATGGATTACGAGCAGTGCATCCCTCTAACTCTTAACGTGCCGAAGTCGCAGATCTGCACCACTTAATACACATAAAGTCCATAGAGATTTAAATCCTCTGGCATGTCAAGAGTTAATAGCTTATAATACATCATTATTTTTGTTGGTGTATAAAAGTAATATTCGAAAATTACATCATTATGATTACAACCTTTAATATAGCTAACAGTAATAGAGACATTGCCTAAAACATTGTCAAAAGTTTCAAAACTTAGATGGTTATGTTATCACAGAGTTCATTAAATCAAATTTAGTTCAATGCCAAATATAGGTCAACCACACTGTATGGTGTAATGAGTTCAAAAGACGACTACCCCTGTCTCAAAATAATATCTATTGATTGTATCACTTTAATTACTATTATTGATTAATTAACTATTATTACTAATTAATTAATACCGTCTATGATCTGACATAAAGTGAATATTGAACCACAATTCAAACTGAAGTGCGACACAGGCAACATACCTTGCGGTTTGTACATAGAGTAATTCACCCCATAATTTCACAAGGCAGCATATGTATTAATTTTCTGCAAATCTTGTATACAGTAAGTGGCACAATAAAACAGACAGTAACTACACTATAACTAGACTGGAAATATTCACAATTTACACCAAATAGTTACAGCGGCAATAAAACCAGGAAGCTACGAGCATTACATGATACAACCCAACTCCTTTATGAGTTCAGCAACACACTTTCCACTGAAGCTGAATATCTATTCATCAGCATAATCTTCTTTAATTATTCACCGTACATTTACATGAAGATGTTAGATAAGTGCAGTATCTCCATTCAAATCAATGATTGAATGGCCAGTCAGTTATGACAGGTTGTCAATTTGGCGAGAAACCTTATTATAATAAAATAAGTTAATAGCACCTTAGTTTTTCTTCTCTCTTTTGGCTATTTCATTAAATCCCAGTGAATACAATTCCTGCACCACGCCTTATTCTTTATTAATAGAATATTATCTAGAAATCCTGAGTCAGAGTCTGCTTTAAATTAGACCTAATCCAGAATGAACTACAACCCTGGTTATATACTTCAATCTCACAGGTTAATCAAATATCAACACAAATAGGATTATCATTACAAGTTCAATTTGCAAAAAACTTTTGTTAAATTCTTAGGATCTCAATAGTGACTAATCCATAATATTGCACTGTGTCATATAAGTCTTACAGTTGATAAATAATATGATATAGACATGCTCACCTGATAATTCCAACTTAGGAATGTAGAAAGAAACTTCAAACTAAATCAAATCACATACTGTACAGAATGTATGATTTCAACTTCAAAGAATGTGTTACACTTTCAATCAAATGATGCTACATATTTCAGTGCAAACTTTCAGCTGAAATAACAGGAAATTTTTCACATAATTTTGTACAGTCATAACCTGTTTCTTCTATTCCAAAAAGTATAGTGACACTCACTCAATGAAATTAAATTGGTGTTTTTGATCAAAACAAATTAATACAAAGTGGACATTTTTACTCTTCATCAATGATTGTGGTTTTGTGGTTATAAAGACTGTCTAGTACACACAAGGGCATTGGTTTGGTAGAAAGCCAATCTAAGTCCACCTGTGATACTTTTCAAACATGCTCCGAGTATTCACTATTTTGTGAACAGTTTGTGAACACTGAAGGGCAAATCTACCATTCTTTACACAACTAATTTATCTGAAATAACTTGACAAAAATTGACAGTTCACCAATTTACACTTGTCTACTTGAAGTATAACAGGGTGTATGCAGGTGGTTTATGCTGTAATGGGCCTTTCAACACTTTGACACACTTTCATCTTCACGTGTTGGAAAACCCCATTAAGTAGGTATTTCCTGCGATTGAGTAATTGATGAAAAAAAAAATGAAATCACACTACACGTTCTCTAATGGTGACAAAGACATTAACTTAACCGCACATAATTTTTTCTTTATATATACTGCAGACTCATTATGCCTTCATTGATATTTAAAATTTAATTTAATTTCACTTTTTTCCCTGAAATATAATGTCTAAAATAACATTTATGAGCCTACTAAAATAAAATGAGTAATTACACTAATTAGACACTGTCCTCTTCTTGTAATGAAGAGTAAGATAGCTCATTATTTGTTACTGGTTATGGGGGTGGGGTAAGTTGAGGGGGTGAGGGATGAGCTGGGATGTGTGGTGGTTGGGAATAATTGAGCATTTTAAAGGTAGCAACACTCATTTGCAAAGCACTCCATATTTCAATGAAATTCCTCTTGGTGACAGCTTCTGACACCAGAGAATAGATAAAAGGGTTTAACTCTGAATACCTCCCACTAATGAAATCAGAAACAACTATGTAACTAAGATTTTGTTTTCTTTCTTTGTATTCTTAAAACACCAGGTAGACACTTTACAGTGAAAATTGCCAGGTTTTCAGTCAATTCACTTTTCCTTTGAATTCATTCATTTCATAGATTATCACAAATTTCACAACTTGTCATCATAGGATGCAATGAGATTATTTTGGTAGAAGAAATATATGCTACTAACTTTATAAATCTGTTAAGGAGAACCCTAAACAAATTCCAAAATATTGAAAACAACAAAAATAAGGTATAGCACCAAACTAATACCACATTAATTACACTTGTGTCATGTTTCTGCTTTAACATCAACATACTGTAACTCGTAACAAAATATCAGTTTCACAAAAACTTAAATTTAAAGACAATCATCTTCTTTAAAGTTGGTCTATTTTGAGATGTGACATTTACCACACTTCTTTACAGATTACACCTGTAAAGCTGGATTCATCTGTTTCCAGTTTAAACTGAAACATACTGAGAAATAAAACAGGGGAACACTTATTAATTAGTTGAACAACAGTGATACATGTGTAGTATAAGTGCAATGAACGACGATAGAGTCCCCTTTAGAATGAGTAAATTTCCTGCAATAAAAACACCTGATGAAAGACAAGTTACAATGATTTTTTTTTTCCATTTTGGTATTTTTTTCATACACGCTAAAAACACTTAAACCTGTGGATATATACGATTCTGTTCCAACTTCTGCACACTACATGTATGTGTCATGTGATACACAGAAGATAATTCAGGTTTGACAATTACTGTGATACCTAACAAAAAAAAAGTAAAATTACTGTAACCTACATCATCACCTGTTTCTAAGACTCAAAATCCAAGCGCCAAAGTTCCAGTTACGGTGTGAATCTATGTCACTAAATCACTCAAAAGCAATTAACTGTTGACATATGATAAATAGTAATAAGGTAGTGATTTGTAACTTTCCTTTTTCACATTTTCTCCATCAAAGGTGAAATTTATCAGAAATATCCAGGTGTTGATGTAAATTTTAGAAGAAAAGACTTCTGCTTATATTCTGTCAAATTCATGTAACAGGTATCTGTGCTACACATGTATCCCCTTTTGTAATGTTTGTTGCCAATTTTACAATTCACACTCTTATAGTAAAAAAAAATTGACAAGTGAAATTATACTCCCTCCATTAAACAAATCACTTTAATGTTTAATTTAGTAAGTATGTCTTATTTATGATGGAGTGCAAAGGCTTGTGTACAATTGGCCAGATTTCTGCTACTTATTCAATAATACTGATAAATAGGTAATAGTAGAAATATGTGTGTTTTGGTCCACATTGAGTTTGTCTTAATATAATTGTTCTTCCATTTCTGGAGGATAAAGCACTTGAAACTGATAAAATATATCCTTACTGATCGTAGGATCTGAAAAGCTGAATATATGGTGTATATGTTGAATAAGAGCAAAATGTGAAAGATATTGACACAAACATCTGAAGAAATGATCACAAGACCCTGATTAAGTGCATCATTATGAGAGAGTTTCAGCAACTCCAGGGTTTAGTGCAGCAATCACTTCATATTTTGCTTTATCCTGACATGCTATATAATTCAACCTGTTAAAAAATTAATGTTTGCCTGGCTTTAATATTTTGCTTAATCTATACAAGGAAAAGAAAATCAACCTAGGAGAAATACTATGAAATTACAACTGTCTACTCCAGACAGGAACTTTTTAGCACTTTCAGTTAATCTTGATATGCTACAATTCAACACACCCACTGAAGATGATTTAATTTTGCTTTAATGTGCATTTTTAATGAACCTCCAGATGAAATATCTCATGTCTAGTCTTCAACAGGTTAAAACATTGATGTTTCCCTGGATATAAATCATTTTGCTTGAATCTACACTTGAAAAGAACCTCAACTTGGGAGATCTATGATAACATCAAAAGTATCTACTCGTCACAAAAATTTTCTAGCACTGATCAATTCCACGTAGGATTGGGATCATTGTTAGCATGGTTGAGGGTTGACACATTCTGTAGAGTGTATGATTCCCATTAACACTCCGGAAACGCTCTCCACCTGAGTATTCAGGGCATGTTAGGGCGGGGCGAGGAGTAATGGAACATGTTGTTTCTAAGTGCCAACACATGGTCAATAAACTTTGCATTCCTAACGAAGCTAAGGTCATTTACCCCTCTTAAAGCCTGAAACTACAGAGACTACAAACCTAAACCTGCTGCTTTTTAAACTGGCGATACATCATCATCTTCTATTACGATTTCATAAATAATTGATGACGCTGACTGGGAAAAAAAGTCGAGCGCTCAGTGATCCATGCCGGCGGGTTGAATGTTAGCAACTTCCTCTCGTCAAACCTCTCCCTGATCTGGAGGAATGAAGATCAGCTTGCGTGCACTTTGTCTGCGATTCTCCCTTTATCCATCATGCATGAGTCACTCTCCTCTCTCTCTCTCTCTTGCTCTCGTCAGTCAAGTTCAATCGGGAGGTCATCCACTAAGAGTCTGGACTCGCCGTGCTTCATGACGAAGAAGTCTTCCTGCGGGAGACCCCTCTCCTCCAGCGATTTCTTGACTTCCTTGGGCGGGTCCAGGTAATGCTGGGAAGACAAAACACAAAGAGCGGAATAAAACAACAATCGGATCGACATCTGGGGCATGGAAAAGGGGGAGGGCGGAAACGCATGAATTGTTCATCAACAAATGTTCATCTCTTTGGTTTGTGTCACTTACAATGAGTCATGATGTGACTGAATACAATTGTCATCTTATATGGACAAGTACCTGGCACATTTCATTGTTTGAGAATATCATGCCGATAATTTTCTTTTCATTTCTTTTTTGATAAAAAACAACAATTTGCCCATTCTTTCAAACAAAATAACAACATTTAATTGTATTACTGGAATTATTTCAGCAGTGAAAAAGGTGGAAAAAGAACAATTAATGGAAAGGAATGGATGTTGCAAAGATGCACAGAGCAGCAAAGAACACAAAATGATAGAGAGTGATTTTCTCTTTTTTTGATAAAAAGAACAATTTCATTAATCTTTTTCTTAAAATTAGAGTTATTAATCTAATTACTGGAATAAATGGGAAGAGAACATCACAAATAAATAGGACTGAAGAGCAGCAGAGAACAGAGGGGGATGGAGAGAGCCAGTTGCTAAGTCAACCAAGGTGCACATTTATGGGATGGGATGGGTGGTGGGTGGTTTTATCCAGTTGTAACTGGGTTAAATATGCAGCTCTTGAGGGGTAAATCTTTTTATGAAAGTCCACTATAAACCTGTAAAACTAACTGTAAACAAATATAGATTACTGTCAATGGATTCAGAGTTCCAAGTGATTTTAGAACATTTGCTGCAACAACAGTTGTTTACCATGACCCTAACCCACAGACTTGTCATCCGAGCAATTATCACCAGAACAAATTGTAATCCAAAACAACTGTTAGATCACCTTCCAAACACTTGCACCTCAAGATTTCTTATTGAATTATACCTTCAGTCACTGTAGTATGAATACAATTCAATATCTATGTGCTTTCACCTTGCCATGGCATCTTATAAACATTATTAAAGTTCCAAACTGTATTCATGTTCTGATTGCATGTACACAAGACCTGACTCTTTCAGGCAGGATATGAGTGAATGACTTGCTAGTTGTCCACAATTTGCAACAAGGGATTAAGTGATACAGTTCATTGTAACCATTGTACTTGGTAGATTTGTGCTTATCACAGAACAAAGCATGCAAAAGTATGTGCCAATCGGCTAGCAAGGGACCTAAGGAGTTGCATGCTTCACAAGCTTACATCAACTACCTTGCAGCAATGCACGTGTCTGGAGGCATGTGAACCATTTCAAAATGAAGCAGCAAAATAAAGTTTATTCAGAGTTCATTTATACAATAGTTTCTCAGGAAAGAAGATGTCGATGAGAACCTGATTCTTGCGAATGAGTCACTCAGCAGAACATGAATCCAGGTCAGTCAATTAACTTTTCTGGGGATGTGAATTAACCAGGTTGGGGTCATTCGTCCTGAGGGGTCACTGTTTGATGAGTCAATGGTCCAAAGAGATCACTGATCTCAAACATCAGTGTCTCATGACTTTCCAATAGAGACCATATTCAATGTTTTGTTGACCATTTGGTCCAATTACCGGCTTTACACCATCAACCCCTGTGAACAAACCAAGTTACTCTTGCATCGTGCATTATGGAAAGTAGGTCCAGCAATTTATGGTTATAGTGTAGAATCAGGACTACTGATCAGCAATTGCCATGATCACCAAACATCAGACAGCTCCCTCTCTCAATTTACATGTAAAAGTTTTCTTATACAGATCAATTCATGATGCTATATTGACAATTTGTTCTACTTTTTACTTCACACTTTATATTATGTTTTTGCTCTCTACTGAAGAAAGCAGTTTCATTGCTGTGGCAGTATACGTTATTTTCACGTTTCAAAAATGTCATAATAACCTGTTGAAGATGATTTAATTTTGATAACATGCATTCTTCATCTAGACCCAACCTGAAATATCTCCTTAGTTCTCGGTGGATTAAAAAACAGTAGTTTACTGTAACTAACCATTCAGTTTTGTAGGAGTGGTTTCATGTTGTAACACATGTAGGTTACAAAATTATATTTGCTGCTTTGCTGTTCATTGAGTTTTTTGTATTTTGCAAATTGTGCATAATTCTATTTTGTTTGATATTGCTTTTTTTCCACACGTTTTTAACTGTATGCATCTACTGCACTATTATAGAAGATGATTGTGATAGAAATGCCAAATCAATAAAACATATTGCTCTTCACTTCTTCTGGCCCATCCCTTTCAATTATTTTGGGGTCCACCTATGAGCAATGACGTAGGTGGCACACGCAGTAGGGTTGATGATGACCCTGTTCACACTTGAGTCTCCTTTTAATCATAATTTTGTGTATGAACAGAGCTACTGACCTTTTGAACTTTATGGACCAAACATCACAATCCCCTCCCACCTTGCCCCCCTGTCAATACATTAGATCAAGCGTTGCTAATGCCCCGGATAACTCAACAGCCCCAGATTTTATCGGCAGTCTACATATTTGTGATGATGACCAAAAGTTATTTCCTGCCACTGACAGGTGGAATAAGCGGGTTCGGACCCTCGTGGTACTTCCCAGTGTGGATGGGGGGAAAAACGTGAATGTGGAAGGCGTGAAGATCAAACGGGCCGATAGCAGAAAACAGAAATGGGAACCATGTGTTTATCTGTTCAGGGAAAACGACACTGTCACTTGTTTTTTCAAATCTGTAACTGAAATTGATTGTTGCTTTAAAAGAAAATTTGGTAAACGTGCTAACCAGCCCCTTGATCAAGTATTATGAGTCAATGGGGGAAGATTTAACACATTGAGGTACCACTTAGGTTTGAAATTTGTAAGACTCAAAAGTCAGTGTCAAACCATTACCAACCAATTCATTTGCATTCTAGTTTGTTAGATGTATATCATTTAAATGGATGGCATCATTTTCATAATTTCTCAAACTCATGGCTAGTACCCCTTATCCTACCCCATTTAAAATCTGCCCTTACATGAGGCATCAATTATGCATTATATATTTTGTATTAGGTATTAAAAATGTTGTATCAAGTATTACACATTTTGTTTTAAGTATTAAATATTTAGTATTAGGTGTTACAAATGTTGTATTATGTATTAAAAAGTTGCATCATGTATTTTGTATTATGCATTACATATGTTGTATTATGTTTTATATATTTGTATTATGTATTATCTATTATCTATTTTGCATTTTGTATTATAAATTTGTATTATGTATTATTTATGATTTTTTGTTTGATTAAGTAGTATATATTTTGTATTTGTATTATGTCTGATGGCTTAACACGATAGTATGAAACAGTCCACACTTTAAAGGAAATATCTACCACTTGAAGCTTGAAGTATTTAGGAGCCTATCAAATAACAGGAAACATAAGAATTTCAAACCTCAAAGCTATTAACAGATAGGTCTATGGTACACAAACCTATGGTGCATACCTACACATATGTGATTACTGTTAAGTTCTCATAATTGAATTTTTCAAAGCCCACTAAAGATAAAAATAAATTCCCTTCTATAATTTTACATCAGATAGGGAAGTGATTCCAAGTACATTTGGGATTGGTAAAATAAGTGGGACATTTAAGCTCTGAAACCTATCAAAAGGAATGGGCTTCAGTTAGTTTGACACAGGGTATTACTTAATAAAAAAAATCATACCATTTTGAAGTAAAAATTACACTCTGTTTGTGTGTGTGTGTGTGTGTGTGTGTGTGTGTGTGTGTGTGTGTGTGTGTGTGTGTGTGTGTGTGTGTGTGTGTGTGTGTTTACATTCATCTGTGTATGATTGCTGACAGAATTTTTTTCTTTTCCAAATGCTGCTTAAATCTCTGTTTTAGTCATGCGCTTCAAGTTTAATCCATTCAATTAAATTCTGGTTTATTGCACTAAAACGTGATAATATCTTAAAAGTAATTTGCATTATATCTTCAGCACTGTGAGGCAAAAAAAGATAATCATTTCAGATTGAAAACATAGCACATTGTCCTTTGGATTTCAAATTGTACAGGTATCCATTGGAGATACTTGGTAAGTACAGCATGTTTCTCTAAAACTCAATAATTTTGATTATTTTCCAGCAAATTCAGATGAACACAATAATATCTAAAAGTTTATTTTTTTGGTAAAGAAGGACTGTTCCTTATGAAAAATACCAGACTTATCTCCAATTCATTAGAAATTTGTAATAAGTCACTTTTTATTTTCCTTGTGTCTATCTCAAACTCAGTCAATATATCATATCTGAAACTATGCCAGTACATGTGTAGACATGACTGTTTCATACACCTCCTCAACTTCATTGTAATTTTGTACAGAATAAATTACATAATAATCAAAAAGCAAATTGTAATTTCACCTATTCCTATTTAGGTTGGCAAATAACATATATAGAAACCTAAGCAACCTATTTCTTCTTTCTTTGACCAAATCAAACCAAAATGGACCTCTCCACTTCCAGGTCTGCTGTGTCTAACTGACCAATGACCACATGACCAGGACAGGGCGGGAGCAGGGGAAAGGCCACCCCCGACTGACCTGGGAGGTGCAGGTCCCTCCAGATTTGAATCATTATGTTCCAAATGTATTCCAGACCATCGCTCACCTTACTTCTTTCCGCTTAAACCGACAAATGATTTTAGTCAAATTGAATAATTTACTGATGCTAAACAGAAAACTGAGTGAAAGGTTTCTAAAATTAAGATTTCAAGTGGTCAGTCAAACTACTAGTAGCTCTCACAGATTTGTAGTGTGATAGTCCACTGACAACCTACTTCTCTATGGCCTAATTTTTGATGGCAAATTGCTTTGGGGTATGTTTTATTATACTAATTCAACCCATAGGCGATATATCTCCAAGTATACCAATGGCTTGACAATCCATTTCCAAGTAGCACATCTCAATTAAGGCTGAACTTGGTTGCACTTTTAACAATTCATCCCTTTTATCATCATTATTTATTATTAGCCAATTGAAGATGATTTCATTTTGATATAATGGGCAAATTAGTGAAAAATAGAAAAGTTGAGCTGTCCCCTACTCTTTTAAATTTACTATAGGAAATGTACATTAGTGATATCTGCCCCCTGATAATACAAAACCATATACAGAGTACATGTATGTATGACATTTTTAGTTCTTTTTGATGTCTTGCATTCTAATAATATACTTTGTGAAAGACTGATGAAAAATTTGTCTGATTGACCCAAACTATACTTAGATTTTAATATCCTTACCATATATATGTATAAAATATATTCCTACAACCACATTTATACAACTGGTATAAAAATTATGTACAAAGCTGACTTTAATCAGGATGACACATTTGTGCACATGTGTATGTTTTGTGGTTTGTGGTTTTGTAGGTGGAGAATGGAGAACTGTGAATGATTCAAAGGAGTAGTTTCCCACGCAAAAAAGACATCAATTACAGACTACTTTTCCTCCTACCTCATTGCCAAACCTGAACGTCCCCCAGTGTATACCCAGTGACTTGCGGGCTTTAACGTCCTCATGAATTTGGACTGCTTCAGAGGGGTTAATGTGCACAGGCTGCTTGAACCACCTATGAGATGAAAAGAAATGGTGATAAAAAGAAGAAAAAATGATGATAGAGGGTGGTATTTACCTCGTTGGTTAGTGCGAATGTTCCCCAGTGAATGCCGACAGACTTGTGCGCATTCACGTCTTGATGGATTTGGACGGCTTCTGAAGGGTCGACGTGCTGGCCGCGCATGACGAACCTGCGTAAAAACGTAGAAAAGCAAATGTTTGGTTTGACAGGGGATTCAACGAAGGGATCAGTATTCTCTAGGATGCTGGTGCAGGTGCAATGTCTCACTATCTTGAGCTCACCATCCTGAATTCTTGGAATAATGAGGCTTATATGAAAACCTGATCCTACAGTTCCACCAATTAAACAGATTTATATAAACAATGAAAGACACAATTACAATCATTGTATTAATTACAGAGTTGCACGTCAAGCTACCATCAATTATACTGCATGTCATTAAACCATTGGAGACAATTTGATTTTAATATAACACACTTTCGCCATAGAATCCGGTCTGAGATATCTTCTTGTTAGTCTCTATTGGGTTAAATAAGACACACACCAATCAGGTGTATGGTACATGTTCAATGTACACACAAAAGAAGCATATCATGTTTAAGGACTAGCAGTGGGTATAACCTGAGCAAAGAAGTGCAGCAGCACCTAAGTTTTGCTGCAAGACCAAAAAAAAAAAATCTGCATGTCATAGTCCCAGTCTATTGAGCTGTATACAAGTTAATTAGGTTGGACGAACTGGGACCCTTTCTACAAACAAACACCCAGTCTTCTGTGATAAACAGGCATCCATCTATGTACATTAAAAATAAGATGAGCAGGCATCCCATCTACATTTAACATGAAATGAACAGCCATCTCATCTACATTAACATGAAATGAACAGGCATCTCATCTACATTTTAACCACTGATGAATAAGCATCCCAATATACATTTAAGCTCGCTGTGATATCACAAATCATTGATAAACACATATACCATTTAAATCTAATCTGTGATATGGCATGCTACCAATCTACATTTAATAAGTGATGAACAAGCATCCTTTCAAAGGCATCCCTTTCCCTCCGATAAAGTGACATCCCTTCTCGGGAAACTCTAGACATATAGGCAGGAGTTTGGCACTGCTGAGCGACGGGAGAGAGATTTACATGGAGTTTTTGTCCAAGCACACTGTCCACAATCCATATTAGCGTAAATCCACCAGACATCTTAGGACAGGAATTTACTCTGTCCTTCCTCTTTTTGTTGCTATTTTGTTCTCATGATGACATGTTTCCTGGGAGGAACGCACAAGGATTGGTCTGGGGATAATTTAAACCCTGTCAGAAGAAATGACACTCACAAAAGACGATCCTCCTGATTCCTTTTCATACTTTATAAAGCTCCGGAATACATCTGCTAGCCACAAAAGCAATGTAGAATAGCATAACTTTCATAACCTACTTTCTGGTCTTTTATTTTGTTATAGTTTACAATGAATTGTATGCGAGTATGATATGAACTGACATAACCTTTTGTTTAACACAAGTCATAGCAATTGTACTGCCCTCCTTTGGCAAAGAGAAGCAATTAAGTGACAAATCACTCAAATTTGAGACATGGGTGTTTATAAAACATCCTAACTATGCTGTACCTTCAAGCAAAATTTGGAGAAGAAATACTTATGCTATCAAAAGATTAAAAGATATTTAAGACAAAATGTTGTGGAATTGCATTGATGCCAATGTAAATGAAAGACACAAATTGCCCATTTATGAGAAGTGATACTTTTGTCACTTGCCTTTTAGCATAGTAGGACAGTTTACAGAACAAACATGGACTTGGCTACACAAGCATACCACATACTTTCAGTTGGAGACTTATTTAATGGGATATTTTGGGAGAAAAATTCATAAGATACATGTAGTTCTTTTTTTTAAATCAAAAATTGAACTAAAGGACAAGTTTGAATTCTCTTTAATTAAAGACACACGCTAACATTGTGAAGCTTCAAATTAAAAAATTGTCAAACTTTGCTATCTGAACTACATAGTTGAATGGACAAATAAACACTCTAAAATACAAAACTTTGGAGTTTTACGCTGCTACTGGCAAGATATGAATGAATTAACAATTAGTACTTGGGCCGAGTACAAAATAGCCTAGATTTACACACAGTAAGTCTATGGGAGGAAATGGGTATGTGAACCCGGTCAACTTACAATTTTCACCTAAGTTTTTAAAGCACTAAATAATCATTTTGAAATACAATTTTTTTCAGGGCATCATTTTTAGACCTTATCAATGACACTTGGAGCATGGAGGATTATGTAGCTCACATTTTTAAAACTGTGGTCAATGTTAGGCCAGGTAAGCTGTGGCTTTAGTAGTTTTTATGGCTGTCCACTGTACAAAGAATCTTGGCTCATGGGAAAATGTGATCTGTCACCACAAAATGAGTAATACAAGTAAGTTTATTGAAAATCTTGTACATGTATATTGTATGTTTTCAAAATATAGAGTCTAGTATGGACAAACTTAACTCGTTGGAGACTAAGTATGAGATATCTCAGGCTGGGGTCTATGGAGAATGTGTGTTGTATCAAAATCAAACCATCTCTGATGGGTTAATCAGCACCCAGAATGTACCAACCTTCACAGGAAGTATTATCAGGATATGAGAGAAAAGTCATCTCAAAGATAGCAATCATTGATGCATGTTATCAAGTGTAGCAATCTGTGCCGCATTATGTTGGGGCACAAAGTACAGGATTAAACAACTTCTAAGGAGGACGAATCATTATCAGATTAGATTGAAATTTGGCATATAATTCCAATACACCCAGGCCTTTATTTCTACAAAGTTTGATGATCTCTTATTTACTTGTAGTTACATCCTACTGATTCAAAATAGCATATACACTAAATATCGATCTCAGTAAATTTACAGACCTTTTCTTTGCTGTCATACAAAAATTGTACTTTACATCAAACAATGTAGTACACATCATTTCTGACCACAAAATTCCATGACATGGTGGACAAATATTACTATACCATTCCAGAGTGTACCAAAAACCCCAAATGAAGTATTAGAATTCATCAAGACCCTTGAAAGGATGTGGAATATTGTCCACTTTGTAGCATCACATCATAAATTACTGATTTGCTATTATTGTTCTCAATAATAATCAGAGCAAAAATGTATACAAAACACACACACACACACACACACACACACACACACACACACATACAGTCGTCCCTACAAACTAAAAACAGAAGCTTAATTGAGCTGTATGTAGTCATAAACCTTGCATGACACTTAACACGCTATAAAAAGTTGATTTACTGAGATATTGGGATGCCACATAATACACATATCCTGACTAGATTTACATGATGAAGCCCAGATAGAAATCTCCTCTCAACCCTAGCATTAACAGTGATGAGCTGGAGAATCTTATGTAAACATAGATTTAAGATACTTTGGATGAGTAATATCAAGATTTCTAGATGTGATTTTCTGAGATAACCCTCGGGCATATTAATAGTCTCATTATCCCGCTTTACTAGTCTGCGGCTGAACATGTATTAATGACTTCAGCAAGTACTTACTCAAAATTACAAAAGGAAATAGTCCCAAGTAATGGAGGAAAGTCTTCATTATTGAATGATTGACATCATGAAATACATCTCTATTAAAGCTGTGGTAAAGGTTGGTCATCATGTTAATTAACTAGTAACTAGTAGTTACATTATGAACTTGAGACAAGTAGTTCATCTATTCCAATATTAACCTGTTCATGTGAACCTGTAGTTTACACACTTTACACAAAAAAGACATGATACATTTATTGCTTATGTTATTCAATACAAGGAATATTTTGCAGTGGTTTTATTTCATAAATTTCATGACTTAACAACCACAAAGATTTTCGCTTCCTAAAATACCTGTAAAAATTGAATGAAAACACAATAAAATCATAGAAACAAACTCTTGCCAATTTACTGTCTCGGAGCAAAATCACAAAAATATATGTATGCTATTTAAAGAATGGTGTAAACCGCATAATGCATTAACTCTTAACGTGCCACAGAAATTACAGCTCTATGGACATTGTGTGTAATGTGTGGTGCATATTTGCAACTTTGGCACGTTAGGAGTTAAGGGGTCATTCGGAATAACTGAATATCAATATCATTCTGAGACACACAAAAGGAAACACTTTGTAATGAATATGACTTAAAGTATCCAGAAAAAAGAAGGGAGGAGGAAGGGAGGAGGAAGGGGGGGGGAGGGGGTAGAAAAGGGCAGAGTGCCAAGGTGCCCTTCCAAAATTTACCAGGTGCCAAATGATTTCATCACTGATTTTATTTGGTGTAATAGGAAATGAGCCCCTCTCAGATTGGGATCTTGTTGAAAGGTCTCATTAAAAGGATGTCTTGAGTTGAAATCAGGTGTAAATGTAAAGTTTCACACCATTTCAGCAAGTAATTTTCAACATTTCATTCCAAAACTATTAAAACATATCTGGATGCATTTTCATCATTTTAACGTAAGAGCATTATGGCATCAGATGATTTCAAGTTCTACACACACTAAAAGCATATTGCTAGATGGAGACAACTTCATTCATGGATATTTTTATGTTTTACATTGGAAAGGAATTTCAGTTAGTATTGATGAGATTAGGGGTATTATTTAGCACTTTTTGCAACCATGTAGGAATTTCAGCAGCTACAACATGCCATGTGGAAAGTAATAATATGAAGACTTGTTATGTTAAAGGAAATAAATGTGGCCAACAATTCATTTTTATTTCAACTGTTCCACGCTGAATTGCTGCCAAAGGTGTACACATTATGTCAGATAATTTTTGTATACTAGTAACAAGTGATATTGAAAGAAATTTAGGATGTATGTTGCTATTTACAGGAGCAAAATAACCCATTTTACTTCCACTACTACTAAATAATAGCAAACAATGTGGTTTTGGCTTCCTACCAATATGATAATCCTAAACATGTAAGGTGTCCATTCATCAATGAGGTACAGTCAGATTTCTGTCGTCGTAAAATTCATTTACACCTTGCCAAGTTGATGCAAAATGCACCTCTCATCTTTGATGGAGTCACTGCCTTATCTTCGTACATCTCATCTCTTAGGCCTCGAACCCACCCCACCTAGATCCCACATTTTGCCAAAGGGGAAGGGGGCAAGCCGAGGTGTAGGAACGAGAGGTGTGCAGGAAGAGACAAGCCTGGGGTCGAGTCATCGCACGCCAACCCCAATTTCCTCTCATGTAACACTCAGACCCCCGATACGAGGGGTCTCTGGGTTTACGGAGTGCGCAAATATCGGGATGCTCGTCATCTCGCTGTTACGCGGCGATCCCAAGGGGACCCGACTCGCATCACATTAAAACTACTCAGGGAAGTAACAGCTATAATACCACCCACTTTACATAATCCCAGCAAATTGATGGTGAAACATTCGGTGCAGTTAACTTTTACGGAGTCTGGGGGCCACTGATACATGAAACCTTATTTCTTAAAGTTCCAAGGTCGGTATGTGCAGCCTCTTTGAGACAGGAAGTCATGGTATTACATCATAGCTTCATATCTGAGGTAAATGATCCGTCAGAAGCGCAGGACCCTTTTCTCTAACACATAACATCTGAATGTTCCTGCTGCCCTCATAAGTCACATGTGGACTTTTTCAGGAAAGATGATATCTAAGTAGCACAGACTGGTTACCTAGCAATGAGGCATATCTACAACATATGCCATCTTCAGTTCACATGAAAGTGGTGGGGGGGGGGCGGGGAGAGGAGGGAGTTGATACAACATGAATACATATACTGTATTCACATACACGCTACAATCATAGGTAGTGGTTATTCGACCATGCACCGTATTCATGTTGCACAAACTGCATATCTTTAAAACCTGTCTGTTATCAAGTACATGAATTAAGAAACTAACTGTAACAGTTTTAACAATTGATATAAATATCATAAGTTATCAACCTACCACCCTCCCCCCCCCAAAAAAGGGGATATTATTTCTGACAAATCTACACAGTTTACACCTAAATTAAAGTAAATTGTCCTTTGATATCAGTTGATAATGTCCTGATGGTCAAAACATTAAGACTGCCCCTTTATCTTTCATCTACTGAAGATGTCAAAACATCCAAGACATGAATAATTCAAATACTTTCACTTTCCTTCACATTTTAAAAAAAAATGAAATGTCTGACTAATAATCTATCATGCATATCTCTAAAATGTAAACTAGCATTTTTCATGCACTGACTTTTTTTATTATAAGGCTTAAAAAAATGTTATGTTGCCCTCAAACAACTGACCGCAAATTGCGAAAATCAGGGTCGTGATTTTTTTTTTAAGCAGACCCAAAATATACAAACTCACCATTTTCGGGAGAAAATATTTGAGCGAAGAATTGATCAAAATTTCTATTCAATGGCTTAAAATAGCACTTTTATATGCATTTTGCCCATTTGAAAGACCCATAAAAAATATCAGGGAACTCAACTCTCACACAGTTTCATCCTACACATACATGTACTTGCACAGTACATTACATACATGTGTATTGCAAAAAAAAAAATCGACCGACCGACCCAGTTTTCAAAATTTCCTACTTGAGGTTAACATAACAATTTTTTTTTAGGCTTAATGCATGTTATGCTAATTTTGCTATAATTTGTGTTTATCATGAATCAAAAAAATATATTTACTGAATAAAAAAACTTTTATACTGTACCTGGGTTCATATGCACCAATAGGAATAGCAGCTAGATCAAAAGGCCCATACCGCCTTCCGATCTCCTCAAAGCCTCGGCAGTAGCCGGTGTCGCCGGCAAAGAAGAAGCTATGATTCGGCCCCATGATGCACCACGACCCCCACAACGATTTGAACCTGTCCGTGGGTGTGCGCTGCCCCCAGTGTTGGGCCGGAGTGAAGGCAAACGTGACGTTGCTGTGTGCCGGTATACAGTTCTCCTGCCACCAGTCCATCTCGATCACATTCTCGCATCCCATATCCAACATCCAGTCCAACAGTCCGAGCGGCACAAACCAACGAAGCTCACTACCGAATCTCGCATTCAGGCTCGCTACCGTGGGTGCGTCGAGGTGGTCGAAGTGTGAGTGACTGATGACAACGGCATCGATCTTGGGGAGGTCGTGAACAGAGCAGGGAGGGGGTCGATACCTCTTGGGGCCCATCCACGACACAGGGCCGCATCGGTCGCTGAAGACCGGGTCCGTTAGCACTGAGACGCCATCGAACTGTACAAGTGTGGTGGCGTGGCCCATCCACGTGACCCTAAGTCCTGCTATCGGCGGAAC
The DNA here is from genome assembly GCA_001188425.1 of Eucidaris tribuloides. Lineage (NCBI taxonomy): Eukaryota > Metazoa > Echinodermata > Echinoidea > Cidaroida > Cidaridae > Eucidaris > Eucidaris tribuloides. The sequence goes on from JZLH01S0140715.1 coordinate 55,804, forward strand.
CTTGATCTCATCCAAGTCTGGCTTCATGACGGGTAACGTCTTGTTTAGAACCTGAACAAGCAGAGAGAGATGTAAAAAGGGGAAGTAATTATCACACTCAAAATCTTACAAAGGGTGGACATTTGACAAATTACAAATTTAGGTTGGTACCAGTAAATGTGATTTTGTTTTTGTTTATCATGAAGGTTAACAGTATCATCTAACATGCTGAGAAATAAATTGAATTTGGTTGCCACAGCTTGTTTGCTGAAAACAGAATTCATGAAACTTTAAACATCAAGAATGGATACAGATTAAACCATTTATTTAGTTTCACCTACTTTTTATTTTGTCTATAGATATATTAACTTTTTAAATCTAAATTCAAATTAAGATATTGGTCAAACTTTTCTGCAAATTTTAAATATCTAAATTATTTAAAATATTTCACCTTACTACTAACTTAATCAGCCCAATCAGGCACAATTCTTGTAACACTATTAATTTGATGGACAGGATTTGGGGTAAAACAAATTACAAGAGTTTTAATAAACTTCCCACGCAACTGCAGTCTTTTTATATTTATTTGTAAAACAAATTACAAGAGTTTTAATAACTTCCCATGCAACTGCAGTCTTTTTATATTTATTTGTCTCTCAATTTTCACTCAAAAACCTGTAGAGTCAAATGCATCTGCTTCACTCGTTGGAGACTAAGTAAAAGTTTACTTGTGTTGGAGTCTATGGACAATGCATGTTAAAGTGAAATCAAATCGTCTCCAACAGGATAAAAGTCCATGCACATGCATGTATCAAATCAATGTCACATCAGCAATGGTCATCAGTTACTCATTCTATCTCACACTCTTGTTCTGTGACTTCTGTCAAACAAACAGCCTTTTCCAGGGACCACAAAGTCTTTTATTGTCAGTATTCAAGGACCCTTCCAGGACTGGCTGAGGGGTTTTCACAGTTGTTTTCAAGGATCATAACAGTCACTCTGAATGATGTCCTTTGTCTCATGAAGTTACTACAATGATCATTTTGATACATTTTTTTTTTACAACCATCATCATCACATAATGATCAGATGTTATTCAGTAAGTATCAGTTCTGTTCCTGCATGAATGAAGTGTATCTAACCAAAATAAACAGGTGTGCTGTTGCACATTTTACAGAAAAATAAATGAAAATGGCCCAGCTCAAAAATCAATAAATAAGAGGTTTCACGTGCTATCCAGAATAGATTGATGGATGATATTTACAAGTTTTGACAAAATTGTAATTCTTGATTGAAAGTGTCTTTATGTATGACATTGTGAAATGTACAATAATTTTATTAATTTGCATCAACTTTCTAACCTACAGCTTTTTGCAGGATAACTCTGCTGGGTTATTCCAAAGACTAATCATGGGACCATTTTTGTAAATCTCATTTTCAGAAACCTTAGGCCACACAGCTCCACAAGACAGTTTGACGTGGCGGGGGGGGGGGGGGGGGGGGGTTAGGTCCGTCTGCTAGTCACATGCATTTAACTCTCTACACCGTCATCTGAGTGCCAGGCTAAATAGGTACCATTATTATAATGGTTTTTAGTATGACCCAACCACAAGTTGAACTCGCAGTCTCTTGGTCGAGAGGCAGAGGCTCTACCAACTGAGCCTACTCACTGGTTTCAATACATGGATGTACATCATCTTACACTGAAACACTCTGTACTTTTATTGATTAAGTCTCTGGGGACAAATAAGAGGTTTCTGATTTGTTGGGGATGAATGAACTCACAGGTATGAATCAGAATCGGACTTGACAAAGTACAACCCCAAACTTTCTGACTCATTTAACCACAACCGTAAAACAGCACTCACTTGCACTATTCAATTTATGTTTTCATAAAAATCTAGATTTATTGCCCAGTTTACACTCTTTCCCCAGACTTTAAACCAAATAATTTTTAAATCCTGTCAAAACTCTGTGACGAACATGTCCCTTTCCGCATCTATAATCCTCTTGTAGAGTTTATCCCCAAGGTCTGATACAGATCTAATGGTCCCACGGCAGTGCGGTCCTAGTGATTTAATATTAATCCATGACTAAAGTTCACCAAAGGGTCAAGTGCCTTGAAAATGGATTGTTCAACAATTCAAGTGTGCTTGCATTTGTAAGAAGACCCTGGAAATCATTCTATTGTTTTTGTCAATAACCATCTGGAACTGCTCACCAACTCAAAGACAAAAAGAATCATAACAGCTACAGAATATCAACCTGTCATTTAATGTAATATTACACAATGACAAAGGTTCCACAAAGATTTTTGCCAATATTTGTCTCGAGAAGATGGGAATGTATTACATTTTTCACACAGAAATTTTCACAAAGCGTATTGTGTAAACCATCTCTTATCCATGCCCAATTTCCATTGAGTTGACTAATATTACAAGCTTGGGACCCTTTGAAATTATATCACCAAACTACAGACAATTTTTTTTTCTCTCTCTATCTCTTTTTTTTTCAATTTGGATCAAGCTTGATTAACAAGAAAATGACTTTCAAGACAACTTCTTTCACTTTGAAGGTCATACCCTGAAAGAGAAGGAAATCCCAGAAGTAATGACTAAAGGTTTCAAACCAACATCCTAAGTCTTAATCACTAGTTGGCAATAAAAACATAAGACATGCAAAAACAAACTCAATCAACACAAACTTTTTTTCCTTCCTTCCTCTCTTTCTTTCTTTCTGTTTTCCGTGCGATATTATTTTGCATTAGTTTTCAGTTGTTGTTCAAACACATGAATAAGTGTCACTCTCATATCTGTATGAAACTAAAGGCCACCGCACACTATGCAATTTTCCGTCGCACGACTTACCGATTTGCATCTGAAATAAATCCCGGAAACAAAGCAGCGTGTACGAAATATAAGCTTTGTTTTTTATTTAGGATCCAAGTCGGTGCAGTCGTACGACAAAAGTCGTGTAGTGTGCGGTGGCCTTTAGATAACAGGTACAAAATTGGAAATATGTCCAGTAAGGTGTTTAAATGACCCACTTTTCAATGATGCTAGAGATACATGTAGGTTAGTCATGAATTTCCAAAGTGTGACCTTCTCTCCATTAGTGTCAAGATTAACAAAACTGTACACTCACTTCTTAGTCACTGAATTATTAATATTAGCACTGACCTCTAAGTTTTGTAGGCTACTGATATCAGCAGAGATACTATAT
>JZLH01S0140734.1:4055-21721 GCA_001188425.1 Eucidaris tribuloides
TAGCTTCTGTACATCAAAAGAAGAGAATTAGATACGTAAGATTAGTACTTTGAAATTAAATGAGCTTTAGTTTGTTTGAACGGAAACAATGAAAATAAAGGGTGATCAGGTGTTATTTCCTGATTTAGCAACTAATTCGTTGAACTAAGTAGAAAATCTGTGGTTTGAAACAGGAAATTGGTAAGTGGCAGCCGTGATTCTTACATAGTTAAAGAAAATGACATTTGCAATCAAAATAAAATTGTGTGTATAACAGGACAATGGCGAAGACCGACATCATACAAATAACCGTGGTTCAGTCCCCATGACAATAAACATGTTAGAAAGATCAGGGTGTACGTGCAGCTGTTATGCATGTACGCATCGACAGTAGACAATATGATTAAATACGTGTGACTTATTTTAAAATTTACATCATAGGACTATACAGTAGACAATCTATAATATATACAAAATATGTGTACACATGCAAAAATGTATTACAAAAGATACTTATTATATAATGTAGAGAATATTGTGAAAATTTGCCAATGGTAAATAAGGACGCATTGTACTCCATATTAATGATCAGCAAATATAAATATTTTGATGAATATGTAATACATAACCATTTTAAAAACATTTCGGTAAAGTGATAGTTTGAAAATTTTGATGGCATAAAGAGTCATTTCATTCTTTTATTAAATTATATATTGTAATATTGTAATATGAGATTATGCGCTAAATCATATCTATTATAAAATAAAGAGACATCATTATGAAAATTTGAAAATGGCATGATTGCACTGTATGACAAAATAGCACAATGACGTGTAAAAATGGATGACAGATAGATAGATAGATAGATAGATATAGATAGATAGATAGAAATAGATAGATACATAGATAGCTAGATATATATATATAGATAGATAGATAGATAGATAGATAGATAGATAGATAGATAAATAGATAGGTAGATAGATAAATAGATAGATAGATAGATAGATAGATAGATAGATAGATAGATAGATAGATAGATAGGTAGATAGATATGCATATCATGTTTGATGTGTGTGTGTATTTATAACAGTCACGGCGTGATTTGACCCCCTTAAAGGTCCCCGCCTCTTGCTCCAGAGATAACCGATACAAAAAGAAATCATAAACTGTAGACAAATATTCCTGAATCATCCTTGTGTGCAATTACATATACTAACTGTGAGAGGAAACCAACTGCACCCCCGTATCAATGTGGTTGTTGTTGAATTGTGGGGGAAAAGTGTCACGTCAAATGTGGGTGATATTCTATTCTGCCTCGTCTGCGACAATGATTTCTGTACAATATGAACGGGCAATATTAGCAAAAGATATTTGCACGTCACTCATTGGAACGCAAGAACGCACGCACCCACACAAGCACAAAACACAAACATACAATAGTCATTGTGTCTATGAAAGGACATTACGCTAAGGTTGTACTCCAAAGTGGGTCTTTCGTGGCGCACCTTCGAATGTTACAGGGGATAAGTCATTAAAGGCCTCCTGCAGTCCAAATTTATGTTGATTTTTTTGTGTGCTTATTGGTATATACCAGTGTTGTAGTCCTCGAGGACGGCCTCGAGGCCAAAATCCTGGCCTTGGCCTCGTCCTTGACCTCGGAGAAAAATCCTCGGCCTCTTTTTTGGACACTTGCGTCAATCCTCGGAATCCTCGAGCGAGGCCGGGCCGAGGCCGGGTAAAATCCGGGGTAAAATGCATACGCTTGAGCACTATTATATCGGGTGGGTTAACAGTTTGAAGATTTCCCACATCTGTCTTGACATGATTTTGTTTCACCAGTGTATTTTGAGAAACTGGAAATCGAATAGGCCTACTGTTTTTGTTTGTTTTTAAATGCTTTGCAGAGGCACGGATCTACGCTAAGTCTGTGCGATATATGCAACTGTGGAAATGCGAATCTGATTGAGTGATATGATTGTATGCATGACCGCCCTAGTAGCCAGAGTCTTGTGAATTTTGTGAAAAGTTTGTCGAAAATAATCGCGAAAAGAATCGCGAAAATGTTTCCAAAAAAAAATACATTTCGAAATTTTCAACTTTTAACGAAAAATTTTGTAAAAACTTCTGTGAAGTTTTTGCGAAAATGTGTCTGCAGAGCCACCATAGGATTGCGATATCTCTGAATGAACACCGACCAGCAGTACAGTGCAGTGCGTCTAGATCTAGCACTGCAGAGTGAAAGTGCACTGTGATTCATGCTAGTGTAAAGATATGTAGATATGTCTGCTAAAACATACAAACTGCTCCTATTAAAGGCAAGGTTCACCCTGACACCAAGCTGGTTTTAATAAAAGCAGAACAAAGAGAGAACCATTTTAATAAAAGTTTGGCGAAAATCCACCAAAGAATAACAGAGTTATGGAATTTTAAACTTTTGAATTTGTGACGTCACATGCGAGCAGCTCCCCATATATCATGTGATATAAATTCCATAAAAGTGCCGTTTTCTCAGAAATTTGAAAATGATTTTACCTGTGCATTCAGTATGTTATCAAAAACATTATTTCATACATGCTTCTATGGAAAATAAAACATTCAATTATCATGAACCATTAAAAACTGACAATTTATGGAATTTATATTGCATGACATATGGGGAGCTGTTCGCATGTGACGTCACAAATTTAAAACTTTGAAACCTCATAACTCTGTTATTCTTTGGTGGATTTTGGCCAAACTTTCATTAACATGTTCTCTCATTGTTCTCCTTTTATAAAAACCAACTTGATGTTAGGGTGAACCTTGCCTTTAATTTATAATAGATTTTGTGTGTATTCTCTTGAGTATGTCAGCTGTGCACTACATGGGGGCTGTTTGTGATTGTGCATGCTAGTGTGAAGATATGTAGGTATGTCTGCTAAAACATGACAAACTGCTACTATTGTTACTTTATAACAGATTTTCTTTGTCTTTTGAGTGTATCAACTGTGCACTATATAGGGGATGGGTGTAAATAAGGCATAGTCATACATTGATGAGACAAGTACACAAAGTTCACAAATGAGAATGAGGAGAGATCCAGTAGTGTCTATAAGAACATAAGTGTATGCGTGTGTTGTATGGAGAGTTGAGGGGTCATAACATGAGATTAAACAATAAGAATCAACATAAACAAGGAAACCTTCAGTAGAGAACATGAAATGACATATTTTCTTTTGAGATTGTGCTTGATCCTGCCTTGCCATAAAATGTCTGGCCTCGGTCCAGCCTCGGCCTCTCCGGCCTTGGCCTCGTCCTTGTCCTTGGAGAAAAATCCTTGGCCTCGTCCTCGGTCTCGGCCTTTTTTAGACCCCTGGCCTTGGCCTCGTCCTTGGTCTCGGAGAAAAAATCCTTGGCCTCATCCTTGACCTCGGGTGAGCCGGCCTCGGATACAACACTGTTATATACAATACTAAAATAGTATCACATTTTCATACAATACCCCTTCTGGCAGCCTTTGAGTCGTTACAGAGCTATGTCATAAAAACATAAGGCGTTGTTGTAGGCAGATGATAGAAATAATAGCAAAGAATTTATCTCTATCTATGTCTGTACATGAAGAATATGAATAAAGATGATCTGGAGGGCAGTTTTAGGAGTGTGGCTTAGCAGCGAGCAGAAAATGTTTTGGAAAATTGTTTAGAATTATATGATGTATATTTTGAAGAAATATTTATTGATGTACACACCAATATGCATCCACAAAATTCACAATGATTGCAGGGATCCTTTAACCTGAAAAATCGCCATACCATGCGAACAAAGTAATACTACCTGGGGAATTCCATGGACAATTATGAAAAAAATAAATGTTCGACATTCTGGAGGCTCGCACAAAGGCACATTCTGATGTCTAATGTATAGAATATGTCCTGAATAGAGATTACCTCGTATTACAATACTTTGTAAAGTTATGCTGACTTTATCAAGATATGAATAGGGAGATATCACACGGACGAAGCGTTAGGTAGACTTTTTGATGAAAAACGGTCTAAAGAGGAAAAATATGTTTTAACCGGTAAAACATTTAGAATATTTCACATTTTAACGCAAAATGATCACTTTGATGTATATCAAAGATACTGAAATGCTGGGTGATAACGGAGTTTAGATTTCGTTTAAACGAGAAAAAATATTTAAGGAAGCTTTTAAAATACATCTGCTTTGTCCTTGAAGATGGTTGACTAAGAGTATGAAAGTGTGTGTGTTTTTTTTAGAAATGATTTATTCCAAGAATGTGGATGATTTGATAAGCTTGTCATCATTGAATCTAAATGGCTGATAAAGATGCACTTTACCTGTTGGGATAAATCTTTCATTAAGCTATGACCTAGTTTCAGACAATAAATTACATTTGTTTACGACTGAATTCCAGTCTGTCATATAGCATCTGGTTTGTTATATAAAACTGTGGTTTATTTGGACGTTGATTTACATAGAACATTCTGGAACTCGTGATTCCCTAAGCTTTCAGTCAATTTTGTAGAAAATTCAAAGAATGTTCCTTTTTCAAGTTGTATCACGGTTGAATGGTCGCAAGTAAATACTTTATAACAAAACCATGGACGTCATCATATTCAGCCATGCACGGCATGCCTTACATACAGCTTACATAGTACGATAACCAAGAAAAAACTTACTCTTTGTTATTCCCCCCCCCCCAAAAAAAATAATAATAAATCAAATAAATGTTATGTATACTGTTCTAACAAAGGTTGCTCTTGACGACTTGATAGCTTGCGAGACCCTGCCGGGCATAGCAACAATTTATGTATACAAGCTGCATTTTCGCTATTGAAAATGTATTTATAAGACCGATGAAAAAAAATAGCTGATATATAGATTTTGGAAGAAAAAATCATGAATTTCAATACATTTTAAAAAATGGTTATTTGATCGCATGTTTCACTTTGCATTTTCACGAGAAAGGAAAATTGAATTCATTTAAAGCAGTTGTAAAAAAAACACAAAGTGCAAGGGCGTAGGCTGGGGGGTGCACTGGGTGCACGTGCACCCCCCCCCCGCAGAGCCAAAGGAGTTCCGCCCCTGGCAAGCAAAAAGAAATGTTCACCACCTTTTCTGCTTTCAACGCCTGATTTTCTCAACTTTATTTCCACCTCCCTAAGATGTGCACCTCCCCACACCAAGTTAGTTCCACCTCCGCAAGATGTGCACCTTCCCATGCTCAAACCAGCCTACGCCCCTGAAGTGCCGAGGCAGCACAAACAGTGCTAGGTTGGATTTTGACAACATTCCTCTAGAGAAGTAAATACTTGGCAGAAACTGACGTTTATGGCAATACCAATTCCTCATTAAGTAGGGCATAGAAAAATGATTTTACACTGCTTCACGATAACTTCAATAGAAAATTGGTAATAACTGAGCTTATCCAGCCTTTTGATACAGGAAAGATCAACCTATGATTTGACACGTGATATCACAAGGCGAATGACATCATCTTAGTAAAAGTTTAATGTTCTCTAAATATCCGCATTAACTTATGTTGACTTGAGTATTTTGTATCACGTATCATGACCTTTTCTTTTATTCTTATCTTTCCAAAGAAAGAATCGCAGTATTGTTCACAGTATTTTATTGAATTATTTCTAACGATTATGAGTCGTGATTTCTTAATTGCTGGTTCATATACCAAGTGCATAAAATGTCGGTATTACCACAGTTAAGTGATTAAGTGAAGAATTGACAATTAAGACATAGTTAATAGTAGTGGTAGTGGTAGTAGTAGTAGTAGTAGTAGTAGTAGATGGGTGTGGTAGTGGTATAAGGTTACAGTGTGTCTCAAAAATAATTGTGCAAGTCAAAAGCGCCCTCTTGGTAATGAGAAAACATTTTGTGACGTCATGCTTACATCACCATCAAGGGCATAATCTTAGCTTTCAAATGCCGTTTGTTCTGTTTAGTTTGCTTGTTTTTATCCTGAGATATGTTCAGTTAACTACGAAAAGGTAACATTGCAAATGTGCCACTTTTACTACAGTCAGTAATAGCTGCATCAGGCCTTCTTCCCGTAAAAGTGACACAATTGTGATTCCACCTTCTGTTGTTTACAAGATATCTCGAGATCAAAACAAGCAATTCGAATAAATTAAACAGCATTGGAAGCTAGACGTGCCCTTTGACATTGATGTAAACATTATGTCACAAGACTATTTTCAACTGTCACAGAGGGCGATTTTCACTTGTACAATTTTTTGAGACTTGCTGCAGCATGTTTCCAAAAATTGTGCAAGTAAAAAGCGCCCTCTTTGGCAATTATAAAATACTCTTGTGTCATGATGCTTACATCAACGTTAAGGGCAAAGTCTTAGCTTTCACATGTCATTTGTTTTATTCAATTTACTTGTTTTTATCTCGAGATATCTTGTAAATAACAAAAGGGTAGAATTACAATTGTGTCACTTTTACAAGGGATTGTAGTAAAAGTGGCACAATTGTGATTTCACCCTTTCCTATTTAAATAAACATATCTCAAGATTAAGATAAGCAAATTGAACAAAACTAACGGTATTTGAAAGCTGAGACTATGCTCTTGACGTTGATGTAAGCATCATATCACAAGAGTATTTTCTAATTGCCAAAGAGAGCGGTTTTCACTTGCACAATGTTTTTGAGACACACTGTAGTAGTAGTAGTAGTACTAGTGGTATTGTTTTGTCATCATTTCCGATGACAGGGACTAGAAAAGCGAACTTAATCACCGTTACCCGCAATCATCCAGTCCCGTGTAGTTTGCATATGGATATGTGACCACAACACCAGGTTTTCACTCTTCTCTTTTCGATGAAGTGCATGGGTTCTTCTACGTTCTGAGGTGTTTCTGTCTCAACACGCGACCTCCTGGTTTACGTCCTATCCGAGGGACGGGGTAATGGGATAAAGGGCCTTACCCAAGGACAAAACCGCCATGGCCCGCGAATTCGAACCACGGACCTCTAAGTCGAGAAACCGAAGTCTTATCCACTGAGCCATGACGCCTCCCCTTTTGACCACCTTTTTTTTTAAACTCACGAACATAATCGTTATAACCAACCATAGAAGCGCATAGAGACGCATTTGGCAGTAATATGCGCTATATAAGCATTGTGGTAGTATTATTATTATTAGAATACAGACAAACATTCATGGATTATCCATGAATGCACTAGCAGCATGTTCTGGTTGCAAAAGAAAAAGAATACATTTTTTTCCTGCCAGTTCGTCAAACGTTGGCGCTATTCCATTCTGCTTTGTCAGACGTGAGACATGTACAGTGAATGTTTAACACGTCATTTCATAGTGTCTTATAACTTTATAAGGGTACAAAACAGTAGTTCTCTATATCCCGTCGAACACAATTTGGAAGTGTCATTTTTTTCTCTCCATGCATTGTGGTAATATGTAATTCAGCTGACTACGGAACAACGGAATATTAAAAGTAGAAAGTGTTGTCATTCGTTCACAATTTTAAATGCTAATTGAGCATTTAATTTTTAGAGTTTAGGATTAATACACAAAGGGGGCAGAAATCAATAAATTTGATCATACTAATTAATTAGTTAGTAAGGTAAATTTGAAGCATCTGTAATGCTCGTCGACAATCTTCACATCTTATCAATAAAGAGCTGCTGAAGGTAGAGGGCAGATCAAGTGTTGCTTTCACGAAGGGTAGAACAGGACAATTAACAGCTTTTTACTGAAGGGTTTTAGGTCTCTAATTATCCACATTAAAAACAAAAGCTTATTCTGTAAGGCAAATTTGTTGTGTAACTTGTATAGGATAATTTCTATTAAGGTTTCAGAATAATTCAATACTGATAAATGAGTGCTTCTTTCGCCACAAGTAACGAAATTAAAGACTAACACTTTCAACTAAGAGATACACTCCAGCTGGTGGATACGTGGGCATAATTTCGGTTCTTGGCGCATTTTTATTACTTCTCCCAATCATGCCAGCAGCCAATGTCCTTTGCTTTAATAACATAATGAGAAACTAGATAGTGAAACACTTCTTTGAAGTTTTTTAAACGTTCTAAATAAATAAGGAAAGTATTGCTTAATTCAGTAGGTAACACAATTAATAGGTCTATAACATACGACATACGATTTTAATCATGAATGATATTATATTTTCCAAGCAGTAATATAAGATTTCACAATACCTACTCTGCTTCATGAAAAATTAGGTCAATTGTCAAAAACGGATCTTTCATTTAAAAGTCATAACACCTTTGTTTGTATACTGGGGACCAGTTCTACCATGTATAGAAATATACTATTTTCTAAATTTTTGCACTGAAAATGGGTAACAGCGGTTGTTCGATCATGTCAATATTTTAATCGTGATTCTTATCCTAGCATGGTTTCCAAAACTTTTATCTGTACCTCTGCAGTACATTACCTTATTTCTACCTGTTGTCCAGATAGTAAGCGAAAGTCCATTGAATCGTCACCAAGAGCTATCCATAATTCCCTTCTATATATTTGTCCATTTGTGTACCTATTGTTTGGGTGAATATTGTGATTTAATTGTTTAATTCACTATTGTTAGGGCTGATACATATTTTAATTTTTTTTCGGGAAAATCAAACACATTTCGTAACAAGCTCTTATTGTAGTACGCACGGTATGTCTGATCTTATTAAAACTAATATCCATGACGGCAATCACAAGTTGTGCATTCATGGAGAAAGCATCAACTGTTATCATTTATCGCTCTTATGCACATTGGCTATCCCAGGCTGAGACTGTACAAAAAATATCGTGGGCGCTTACAACAGATTCTAGTTATCGTCAAAAAAGGAAAGGATGACAGTCTACTTCGTGCACAAAAACACTTGTTACCAAAATATCGTCAATTGTCCGGCAGAAAGACCATAATGTATGTTCCCGTCCCAAGGGCCTCGACAGCACATTTTTGGTAATTTGAGTAATATTGCCGTATTTGATATTTGCACGAAAAGACTGAGAGAAGGATCATGAAAATATACAAAGAAAAAAATACCCATTAATTATATAAATATAATTTATACGATTTAAGTAAAGTAATTCCTAACTATACAAAGGGAGTGACACATAAGCAGAGTGAATAGTCCCGTTATGTACAAAATACATGTGTATTTTAAAATACAGCAGAGTTTAATAATATTACACTGTTGCGTTTTCCAACTCCAAAAGAAAAGACGGAAAACCCGAATTTGTGAACAAACATTATATACCATGAATATATTTGTCAAGAATATACATAAATAGAAAGCCTTGCCTTGAGAAAGAGAAAAGTTTTTTTTTCTATTTGCAGATAAAAAAATAGAATAATTTTATCTTTTTATCTGTACCCACACTATGACTAATGGGAATATCAGCCAATAATACATACCACTTAGTTCAAGTGATAGCATTTCCAAGAAATTTCACGTTGAATTCACGTCCACCTACCTTTGTCAAGTTAAAGTGGTACTCATTATATACCAAACCTTAAAACATATTTGAAGAGTTCGGTTCCAAAAGGTACTACATCCATAAATACAAGTTCTGAGAAAAACGCGATATTTTAATTGGCATATTTAGCAATCTCAGTTTCCAGTAATATTTTCCCTGATTGTACTACTGTATGATACAAAAGTAACACCAGTCTTCAAAAAATCTAAGTCCAAGGATTTATTTATAATAAATTAATCAAATTTTTATTTTGGTGGATGAAGTACCTTTTGGAACCGAAACTGGATGTAGTACCTTTTGGAACCGAAATTTTCATTGACTGTAAATTACAATGCATCAATTTAATCAAGTGGGGGCCTCAAAAGAAGCATACACATGCACACACAGCACACGCAGATCTGCACAATACCCACACAGACACACAGACACACACACAGACACACACACATGCACGCACGTGCACACACACGCAAACACACAGACACGATCTCGCACACGCACAAACATTCAAACATACACAGGCATTCACACACACACACACACACACACACACACACACACACACACACACACACACACACACACACACACACACACACACACACACACACACGCTCGTCGTACGACACACACACACACACACCACACACACACGACGACTACTACACACACACACACACACACACACACACACACACACACACACACACACACACACACACACACACACACACACACACATACACACACGCTCGTGTGTACATACGCACTCAAACGCACCCACCAATACACCTACACACACACCTACACACACATACACACACATACACACACACATACACACATACGCACACACATACACATACACATACACACACATACACACACATACACATACAAATACACATACACACTATCTCTAACACATGCAAGCATTTGTACAAAGGTATCAGTCACCAAACACACATACACACACACACACACACACAAACAAACAAACAAAATACACACATCATACATTTATACATGTATATACAAACTCAATACAATCCACACTAACTACACACGTGATAACATATACATGGGACTACATGAAATGTGATTTACTCTCTCTGCTGTATTTTGTCACTTCGCCTTTGTTTTTACCCACTCCATTTCATTTTTGGTCCTTTTCGCAATAAAGCCAATATCCAAGGTTAGAAAGTTGGTAGAAGATCAAGTCAATACTGCTCTCTGATTGGTCCTTTCCCAATGAACGTGGATGTAGTACCTTTTGGAACCGAACTAAAATGGATGTAGTACCTTTTCGAACCGAACTGATTTTTGAGTGCCATTTTTTACAACTTCGCAATTAGAAATTCAGCAAGTTGTTAGTAGTAGTGTATAGAGCTGCTGAAAATGAATACATTAATGCCAAAAAAATCCATTTTGACCAAAAATGGATGTAGTACCTTTTGGAAACGAGCTCTTCATTTATTCAAGCAGCATTTCATTAGTTTATTTTACATACTCTGAGATTCTGACTGCTTTAATCTAGGTTAAAACACCCCGTGGTTTGTCAAACTAGTGCAATTGTCAAACATCTAGATAGATAGATAGATAGATAGATAGATAGATAGATAGATAGATAGATAGATAGATAGGTAGATAAATAGATGATATAGATAAATAGATAGATAGATAGATAGATAGATAGATAGATAGATAGATAGATAGATAGATAGATAGATAGATAGATAGATATGCATATTATGTTTGATGTGTGTATGTGTGTAATTATAACAGTCACGGCGTGATTTGAACCCCTATAGCTCCCCGCCTCTTGCTCCAGAGTTGACCGATACAAACAGAAATCATAGACTATAGACAAAATTCATAAATTATCCTTGTTTGCAATGACATATACTAACTGTGTGAGGAAACCAACTGCACCCCCATGTCAATGTAGTTGACTTTGAATTGTGGGGGGAAAGTGGCACGTCGAATGTGGGTGATATTCTATTCTTCCTCGTCTGCGACAATGAATTCTGTACAATATAAATGTCAGAACGGGCAATATTAGTAAAAAATATTTGCACGTCACTTATTTGAACGCCAGAACGCACGCACCCACACAAGCACAAAACACAAACATACAATACGGTAGTCATCGTATCTATGAAAGGACATTACGCTTACATTGCACTCCAAAGTGGGTCTATAAATCATTAAATGTCTCCTGCAATCCAAATGTATGTTGACTTTTTGTATGCTTATTGGTATATGCATTACTAAAATAGTATCAGATTTTCACACAATACCCCCTCTGGCAGCCTTTGAATCGTTACAGAGCTATGTCATAAAAAACATATGGCGTTGTTGTAGGCAGGTGATAGAAATAATAGCAAAGAATTCATCTCTGTTTATGTTTGTACATGAAGAATATGAATAAAGATAATCTGGAGGGTAGTTTTAGGGTTGGGATTTAGCAGCATGCAGAAAATGTTTTTTTTTAATTGTTAAGAATTATATGATGCATATTTTAAAGAAAACATTTATTGATGTACACACCAATATGCATCCACTCAAGTCACAATGATTGCAGGGATCCTTTAAGCTGAAACATCGCCATACCATGCGAACAAAGTAATACTACCTGGGGAATTCCATGGTTATGGAAAAAATAAATGTTCGACATTCTGGAGGCTCGTAAAAAGGCACATTCTGATGTCTAATGTATAGAATATGTCCTGAATAGAGATTACCTCGTATTACAATACTTTGTAAAAGTTATGCTGACTTTATCAAGATATGAATAGGGAGATATCACATGGACGAAGCGTCAGGTAGACTTTTGATGAAAAACGGTCTAAAGAGGAAAAATATGTTTTAACCGGTAAAACATTTAGAATATTTCACGTTTTAACGCAAAATGATCATTTTGATGTACATCAGAGATACTGAAATGATGGGTGATAACGGAGTTAAGATTTCGTTTAAAAGAGAAAAAAATATTTAAGGAAGCTTTTAAAATACATCTTCTTTGTCCTTGAAGATGGTTGACTAAGAGTATGAATTTGAGTGGTTTTTTTTTAGAAATGATTTACTCCAAGAATGTGGATGAATTGATAAGCTTGTCATCATTGAATCTAAATGGCTGATAAAGATGCACTTTACCTGTTGGGATAAATCTTCAATAAGCTATGACCTAGTTTCAGACAATAAATTACATTTGTTTACGACTGAATTCCAGTCTGTCATATAGCATCTGGTTTGTTATGTAAAACGGTGGTTTATTTGGACGTTGATTTACATAGAACATTCTGGAACACGTGATTCCCTAAGCTTTCAGTCGATTTTGTAGAAAATTCAAAGAATGTTCCTTTTTCAAGTTGTATCACGGTTGAAAGGTGACATGTACATACTTTATAACAAAACTATGGACGTCATCATATTCAGCCATGCATGGCATGCCTTACATACAGCTTACGTACGATAACCAACATTAATAAAAACTTACTCTTTGTTATTCCCCCCCCCCCAAAAAAAATAATAAATTAAATAAATGTTATGTATACTGTTCTAACAAAGGTTGCTCTTGACGACTTGATAGCTTGCGAGACCCTGCCGGGCATAGCAACAATTTATGTGTACAAGCTGCATTTTCGCTATTGAAAATGTATTTATAAGACGGATGAAAAAATAGCTGATATATAGATTTTTGGAAGAAAAAATCATAAATTTCAATACATTTTAAAAAATGGTTATTTGATCGCATGTTTCACTTCGCATTTTCACGAGAAAGGAAAATTGAGTTCATTTAAAGCAGTTGTAAAACAGTGCTAGGTTGGATTCTGACAACGTTCCTCTAGAGAAGTAAATACTTGGCAGATACTGACAATTATGGTAATACCAATTCCTAATTAAGTAGGGCACAGGAAAACGATTTTATACTGCTCAAGTTCACGACAACTTCGATAGAAAATCGCTAATAATTGAGCTTATCCAGCCTTCTGATATAGCAAAGTTCAACCTATAATTTGACACGTGATATCACAAGGCGAGTGGCATTATCTTAGTAAAAGGCTACTGTTCTTTAAACATCCACATTAATGTCAAAAATAACTTCATTTCATTTCATTTCATTTCATTTATTGGCATATATCAAAACAAGAATTAACAATGATAAAAAGAATATAATGGTAACATAATCATCTGCTGCAAGGGCCATTAAAAAACAACCTGTGTTTGTAAAACAAGGCCCGATACAAGTATAGGGGCTTAAGTATTTGTTTCATGTGTAATTTTTTTTTCGTATCTTCCAAAGACAGATTCACACTATTGCCCACAGTAATTGGATTCTTTCTCATGATTATGAGTCGTGATTTTGTAATTACTGGTGCAATTGTGTTGCGAAAAAAAAAATCATCAGTACCAAGCGCATGAAATGTAGGTATTATCACATTTTAGTGCTTTCATAAGAGTTGACAATCGAGACATAGTTTGACCACTTTTTTTTTTAAATTTAGGAACAGAATCAATAGAACCAATCAAAGAATACAGAAAAGCATTTATGAATCATCCGTGCATGTACTAGCAGCGTATTTTGGTTGCGGAAGAAAAAGAATACATTTTTTTTCTACCAACCAGTTCGTTAAGTGTGGGCGCTATTGCATCCTGGAACGTCAGATGTGAAACATGTACTGTCAATATAAACACCTCATTTGATAGTGTCCTATAACTGTATCTAGAAATGTACAAAACAGTAGTTCTGTACATCCCGTCGAAAACAATTTGGAAGTATCATTTTTTTCATCTGATTTATTGTGGTAATATGTCATTCAGCTGACTACGGAACAACGGAATATGAAATGTAGAAAGTGTTGTCACTTTTGTAATTTTAAATATCAACTGAACATAAAATATTTAGAGTGTATGATTAATACAAAAAAGGGGAAATCAATAAATTTGATCACGACAATTCCGTAGTTAGAGAGGTAGTATAAAGTATTTGTACTACTCGTCGACAATCTTCATAACTTATCAATAAACGAGCTGCTGAAGGTAGAGGGCAGATCAGGTGTTATTTTCACCAGGGATGGAACAGGACAATTAACATCTTTTTACTGAATTGAATTGAATTGTAAAGTTTATTGTCTACATTTTCATGGAAATTTGTTTTCCACCGGCATTACAATAATACAAAAAATGCACATAAATCTTTCATACAATAACAATGATAACATACGAATACGAAGGGTTTCAAGTCTGTAATTATCCACATAAAAATATAAAAGCTAACATTGTGGAGATCAAAAAAGGTCAAACTTTGATGTCTTAGCTACGTAGTAGTGCTTAACATCGTAGAGAACAAAAGTTTGAAAAGTTATGCTGTTAATGGCTAGATATGCATGAATGAACAATTACCCATACGGAAGAGTATCAAATAGCCTAGATCTACACAAAATATTCTATGTGAGGGAATGGGACATGCGAGTCCCGTCAACCCGGAAAGCGGTAAATAATCATTTTGAAATACAATGTTTTTGTTTGGGGTCCATTTTTAGTCTACTCTTACCTTACCTCACGAGTTTCATTTTTAGACCTTATCGAAGACACTTAGAAGTATGGAGGATTATGTAGCTCACAGTTGTTTTTTTTAAACTGTGGTCATTTCTAACTTGTGTCTTGTACGTTAAACAGTTGATTTGATTATCTGTATGCTGTAATTGGTGCAATCGTCAATAAGGATTAAATCACTCATAACTCTCTAGAATTAACGGTGACCCCTACTTTTTATTGCTTATTCTGATAGAGTGTGATGCGTAGATATCATTTACCTATATTTGCAATATCTCTAGCCTGCGGTCGAATAAAACAACCAAACTTGGCAAGGGTCAAGTTCAGGACATGGGTCATCTTTTGGTCTAAACCACGTGCGCGCGCGCGTCTCCACATGCGTGTACGGGCGCGTCAAAAATAAAAATGCTCCAAATGACTTCTTATTAACGGTACTATATGTTTCAGGTCATTTGGAGCATTTCAGTGCGCGCGCGTACGCGCGCGTTTTTTTCGCGCGCACCCCTTTCCCGACCGAAAAACGTATTTTTTCGATGAATTTAGATGTCTGGCTGAATTCTACGTCGTTTAGAACCCTTTCCCGACCATCAGGACCCAAAATATTGCTTATATGCCCCAAAAATATAAATGCGCGCGCATTGCGCTCCTAGTGAAAGATGGGCATATTTAAATCACTGATAACTCTCAAGAATTAACAGTGACCCCTACTTTTTATTGCTTATTCTGATAGCCTATGATGCGTAGACAAGGTTTCAGATATCACTTACCATGACAAATTCTTCTGACGTCCTCTATGACGTCACAAAGAAAAATCGTGTTTTGCACATATCTCATGACTGGAGTAGAGTGTGATAACTAAACTCGGTACACAGTAATTCAGGTCAAAGGTCATCACTGGTGCTCATCATATGCGTGCGGGAGTCACAACGAACGCGTACGCGCACGCCAAAATATTAAGTAATTTTTGACAGAGAAGTTAGGCTGAAAAGTGGACAGCGTTCAAACAAGTTCTGATACGCCATATAGACTGCACATCTCTTAAGTCTATTTGATCTGAGCCGATACGACGGATCACCAATTCGTCTCGTGGACGAATTAAAATCTAGTCTTATTTAGTGTTTCTTTCTGCCATTTCTTGTTACCACGATATCATCATAAAAAAAAACTAAAAAAATAAAAACGAAAAAAAACAAAAAAACTAACGCCATCATCAATCTCTTGTCTTAGCACAGTTATGTCACGTGTCAAACACTCAACACACAATTTTTGTCAGTTGTGATCACTGCCCGTGACGTCATCTATGACGTCATAGTAAAAAAGCTAGAGTTAAACTATATTTGCAATATTCTCGAGCGGCGTCGAATAAAAACAACAAACTTGCAAGGGTCAAGTTCAGGTCATCGCGTCAACTTTTGCGTCTAACCATGTGCCGCGCGCGCGTGCCAATGACCTGTACGGGCAGTCAAAAATAAAAATGCTCCAATGACTTTTATGAACATACTATTATGTTTCAGGTCATTTGGAGCATTTCAGTGCGAGCGCGTACGCGCGCGTTTTTTCGCACGCACCACTTTCCCGAGCGAATACCGTCGTTTTTTCGATGGTTTTGGATGTCCGAGTGAATTCTACATCAATTATAAACCTTTCCCGACCAGCCGGACCTAAAATATCGCTTACAAGTCCAAAAAACGTAAATGCGCGCGCATGCGCGCGTAGTGATTTGCTTCATTTTTAAATTGCTCATAACTCTTTAGAATTAACGGTGACCCCTACTTTTTATTGCTTATTCTGATAGCCTATGATGCAGATAAGGTTTCAGATATCACTTTCTATGACCAGTTCTTGTGACGTCTTCTATGACGTCACAAAAGAAAATCGTATTTTGGGCATATCTCATGACTGGAGTCGAGTAAGATAACCAAACTTGGTACACAGTAACTTCAGGTCAAAGGTCATCACTGGTGTTATCATATGTGAGCCGCTCATCCGTTACATGGCAAAAGGGTGTATCTGCAAAATACACATTCCTAGAAAAATCACTTTGAAGTTTCAGCTTTTACCTTCTTGTGAAAACAGACTTTTTCAAAGTTGATTTTTGTTTTGTGTTGCGAAAAAATATCAACAATACCAAGCGCGTAAAATGTAGGTTTATCAAAATTAAGTGATTTCAAACGAGTTCACTATCGAGACACAGTTTGACCATATTTTAATTTTTTATTCAGGAACAGAATCAATAGAAACAGCCAAAAAATGCAGAAAAACTTCATGAATCATCCATGCACGAATAGAATCAATAGAAACATCCAAACACACAATAGCAGTATTTTCTGGTTGCGAAAGAAAAACGAATGCATCTTTTTTTCACCAACCAATTCCTCAAATGTGGGCGCTATCCTGCCACGTCAAACGTGAGACACGACTTGTTCCGTAAATGTTTAATAGCTCTGTGTCCTGTAAGTGTATTGAGAAGTGTACAAAACAGTGGTTCTGTATATCCCGATGAACTTAATTTAGATATATCTGTTATTTTTGGTGATCCGCGTAACCGCGGATCACCATAGATTTCGTCAGAATTTTTTTCTTCTTTATTGGTGATCCGCGTAACCGCGGATCACCATAGATTTCGTCAGAATTTTTTTTCTTTTTCTTTA